>JAJJMA010154277.1:0-20880 GCA_023529015.1 Papaver nudicaule | reverse complement strand
TTTTTTTTTTTTTTTTTTTTTTTTATAAGCAAAGGCCTTGAACAAGGCAATCAGTCGGACTCAACAACCGGCAGAAGCCAGGTTGGAGTACTCGACCAGAACATAGAATCAGAATGTTGTTTGCCCCATTGGGCTAAGGAGTGTGCGACTCCATTACAGACTCTAGGAGCAAAAGTAAAAATACAAGATAATAAACTAGACGCAAAGAACTTAATATCCTTGAAAATAGCATCAGTCCTTTGATTGCCATCAAAACAGCCAGCAGAAAATTGGTCAATCAGATCTTTAGCATCACTTTCAACAATCAAGTGGGTAATCTTCAAATGCATTGCCCTCTGGAGGAGAGCATGAATACCCATAGCTTCAGCTTCTTCAGGAGATCTTGCTTGGATATTCAGCGCAGCACAAAAGGAGACTTTCTTGGCAGAATCTCTGATCACAAAGCCTGAACCAGATAGCATAGAAATAAGATCAAAAGCTCCATCAGTATTACCTTTGTACCAACCAATTCCTGGGGGAATCCATTTATCCATACTAGTGACATTGACATAGCTAACAGGGGTAGGATTGGGTTTCTTAGAGAAGACCATATACCTAGCTCTAGCTAAGACAGAGAACATATTTTCAGATTTTTTCTCATGAATCAGGATATTCCTACTAGACCACAAAGACCAAACAATAGCAGCAAGCAAGGGATGCAAATGATCAGGAAGTTTAGACCGTTTATCAACCAAGAAAAAGTAAAGCCATTCAATAAAAGAAAATTTTTGAAAAGAAGCAGTTACAATTTTCAAAGGGGAAGCATACCAAACCTGGGAAGCAAAGGGACATAACACAAAAGTATGCATAATGTCTTCATCAGAGATACTACATCTTGGGCAAACAATATTTGATATAGTCATTCTAGAATTGATCAGAACACGAACATTCAGAGCATTTCTAGCTGCCCTCCAGAGAGTTAACTGAATTCTTTACATTGAAAAGGGGATCTTCTCCATCTTCAATTCTCACTACCTGTCTCAGAATCTCAGTCACCTTCAATCTACTATTAGTACTCAACTAAGCAGTTATATCTATTCCAACCATCAAAATTTCAAGCAAACCACTTTGAAAGCTAATCATTGTCGCCTGTTCTCAACCAAAATCAGAAAAAAGGAAAACAGTACCTCATACATGCCTAAGAAAACTTCATTAATAACTTCCAGCTTACATAATATTCAACATTACTTCATCAACAACCACAACTGTTCTTACACCCTAACTGCAACTACTGTGCAGCATCTTAAAACTAGTAAATACTTTAAACTTCAACATAGCACTACCACAACTAGCATAACTAGTAACCAGAACAAGCATCCTAAACAAAGAGAATACCAGCATTTCTAGCTGCCCTTTCAGATCTTCTAGGTTTACATTTGTGCCCAATTATTTTGTCAGTAGATACATCAAGCAAAAATCAAATTCGAATCAATTATCAACCAGACTGATAATATTTTCAAAAAAAAAAAAAAAAAAAACCTGGTCAAGTGATATTGATAATCTTATTGGTCCTCCTGTAACTTCTTAAATGGTTAATGGGATGCT
This sequence comes from Papaver nudicaule, assembly GCA_023529015.1. Lineage (NCBI taxonomy): Eukaryota > Viridiplantae > Streptophyta > Magnoliopsida > Ranunculales > Papaveraceae > Papaver > Papaver nudicaule. The sequence goes on along the minus strand of JAJJMA010154277.1, from coordinate 19,296 downwards.
TTCTCTTTGTCTGTATACTAATGTTATTTTGTTTCTCTTAGGAATGTGATCCACGTGTTCGGTGTTATGTCATGACAGAGTCTCACTAACAAACAAACCTTGAACCAAGAATTTGACCTTATGATGTTGATACTGCTTATTTATCTGTCTCTAAATTTCCTACTAAATGGTAACAAAATATTGGCTTTAGCCAAACAACGGTCTTGCTACATCTAACTTGTCTACGTAGTGTAGCGTTTTGAAATGTATAATATACTTTAAGTGAAACGAAAATGATATTCAACACTCTTTTTTAGCAATCTCTTTAGCTCTCAAAGACACATGTCGCTAAAGTACTGGTACATCACATTCAGTTAGGACCCATATCACACAGGAACGGGTTCTACACATCCCAGATGAAGAGTCTAGAAGGTGTGAGTGCTAGACAGAGTGATGAATTGAGTGTATATGCAGGCTTTAGTAGGTTTTGTTGTCATTCATGACCTCATTCATATTTGTATTCAAAAAAGAAAAATATAAAATATTTACTCTTTTCTTCTTCTTATAAGAGTACAACCCGTGATCATAGTTAAATAGTACCAATTTGAATAAACGATGATGGTCAGAGAGTCAGAAGAAAACTCGTCTCCATTAACTTATGTACATACTAATTAAGAAAAACCAAAAAATAAAATACGTACAATGTAAAGATAGGAGCTTTACCATTACAATATAGTATAAGTAAAATCAAAGTGAAACACATAGAGCAAACTTGTAGGTAATTTACCTATCAAAAAAAAACTTGTAGGTAATTTACCTGGCAAATTTGGGGGCGAGCCATTTTTTAATGGGGGCGAGCACTACTTCAAATATCCCACCCTAGTTTATAAGGGGTGGCTAATTATAATTAATTTATCCTAATTAGTTACAAATCATAATTACCACTAATTATCTACCCACTAATTCTCCCTCTCAATTTTCAGTTACAAAAAATCACTCCCACTCCCCCTACTCCTCCATTAACTTCCCACATAACTTCTCAAAAAAACAAAAAACAAAAAAAAAAAAAACGAAACCCAAAAATCGAATTCGACCTCTTCATATTTTCTCAAAATCCTTACTTAGTAGTCTCGAGTTCGCATTGAATTCATGGCTATCGACGGAGAAGGAGATGATTCAACAATTATTTACAAGAGAAGGAAAGAAAAGAAAAAAAATCAAATAACAACCGTGAAGAAGACGAAGAACAACGGGAGGAAGAATCTTTGGCGGAAATGCATAGGTAAGTTACTGTAATCACCTTTGCAATTGTTTTGGATGTAGTTTGAATCGATTTGATAGGTTAGAAACCGTGAATTGAATTAACAGCATGAAAACTCGTCAAGCTATGGAAGAATAGCACGACGATTTTACAGTTTCAGAAAAAAAATCAAGAACAATCGTCTTGCTGTTGAACAAAAGCTTGACGATTTACATAGTTTCAGATGTAGTTTCCTAGTTTTGCATGCACAGAATCGTCATACAATAATATATTTCCTTGACGAGTTGCCCTAAATCGTCTGAATATTGTCCCCAGAAAAAAAATTAAGAAGAATCGTCGAGGTTTTCCATAATTCCTTGACGAGTTAGTCACTATCAGATTAAATTTCCTATTTTTGCGTGCCTTGAATCGTCATGTAACTATACATTAACTTGACGAGTTTCTTGAAATCGTCTCAATAGTGTCACAAAGCATGACGAGTTTGGACATAGAAAATTTTGGTTCTGTTCAGTTTTATGAGTAAATCGTAATGCTTTACCTTGACGATTTAGAGTGGGGCTTAATGAACTCGTCGTGCATTTGTAAAATTCCTTGACGATTTAGATTGTTCTGATGAGAATCGTCATACATTCTTTTGTTTCCATGACGATTTACTGTGTCATTTTACTTGTTAATTGATTTGTTCTGTGTATGTATTAAGGTTGGAGAAAATCAAAAGTGGAAAAAGACCAATGCCACCCACGGGTTCCAAACCAAGTCTTCGTTCTACCAGACAGCGACCCGTGATAATCCGTGAGCCAAACCCTGATGCAGTTCCTACTCCTATGGAGTTCGATGATGATGGTAATGATCCGAGGGCTGAAGATTATATTCCTCTCGACGTGCTCCAAGTGCAATTTGACGAATACGCAGTTGATGGGGTACAACCTAATGACGTACCCCAAGGTGATGAGGATGATGAGGATAGTCCTAATGATGATGAGGATATTCTTAATGATGATGATGATGAGGTCCAAGGTGAAGACCAACCCCAAGGTGAAGACCAACCCAAACGCAAAAAGAAAGCTAAAGCGAAGGAACCACACATTCCCGATGAGATTCTGATGCTACCAAAAGAACATGGACCTTACGGGGTACCAGCTGATGGTGGAGAGGTTCTTTTCGGATACAAAACCTCTTGGGCTCAAACAGTCTACGCTACCATGGTAATATACCCGTCCCTTGCTTATAATTTAAGATACGTTTAGCTAATTTGATTGTTATTAATAAATTTTTATCTCGTAGGTTCATTCGAATGCCACTAGAATATTGAGGCACCAAACGGCGTACCGCAATATGTCCAACTGGCCGCTTGAAGGTGAATGCGAAAGGTTCATAGAGATTGTTGACAACTCCGGTCTGAGGCCAATCGTGGATAACTCTGTTATCAACTATGACAGCGAGACAGTATCTGCATTCTGTGAGAGGTATTATGCGGAGACCGACACCATGCACTTTGGGTTCGGGGAGATGGGGCTCACTCCTGAAGATGCTCATCATACTTTCCATGTCAAAATTGATGGCAAGTCAACCAGTGAAGGCTACGAAAGGCAAGTCACTTTTAAGAGACTTCGTGAATTGTGCGAAGAGTTGTTTGGGTGGGGTGAGGACGAGGCGAACTCATGGTTTATGCTTGACAAGTATGACAAACCGAAGAGGGAGTTCAATCTGGTAAGGTTGAGAGCGGAGTATTCTGGGACCAAGAAAAAAGAAAAGGATGCTGGACTGGAAGATCATGAAGTAAGGGCTGCTGCTGCGGCTTATCTCTTATATGTCCTCGCTATTTGTGTATTCCCTTCGTCTGCCGGTAACAGGGTGAACGCCAACTACCTCCAGCTACTACATCCCTTGGATGAGGTGAACCAGTACTCGTGGGGAACAGCCATAGTGTCACATGTGAACACGGCGCTGAGAAAGGTATCCCGGCATAAAACTGCTCAATTCAATTGCAACACGTCTCTGCTGCAGGTAATATATGGTTTTTTGGTGGTTTAAGTTCGTACATATATATGGCATGTTGTTTATGTGTAGTTGATGCTCTTCACAGGTGTGGATTTATGAACACTTTCCGAAACTAATGGCAGCAAATGATAAGTGGATTGATCTGGCAAAGAAAGGGCAATGGCAACCACATCAACCAAGAGGCTAGAGGTACATGTTCACGGGGGATCAGCTGAAGGGAAAGAAGAATTGGTACCTTTTCGTTCGCCAAAGATTAGACAGCATGGAGGCACATGAGGTAGTTTTTGACCCCTACATGGACCATAGGAAGGAGGGAAAAATGGCACTAAGAGGATCAATTTGTATGTACAATGGTCCTTTGTGGCACCCCCTTGGGCATACAATGTACGACCCGAGCCGAATAATGAGGCAAGTCGGGTATATTCAAGATCGTCCACTTGACGAAAAAGGTGATGGGGCATTCAAAGTGGATCGTGATAAATCAGGTGCTGACATTGGACGTATCGTCGTAAAATACAAACCGGAGCCCTCTTACGAACATTGGAATGCATGGAGGAATAATTTGATAGACGTTTTATGGGATCCGGAATGCATGGTGGTGCTTGGACATGAGAGCACAAAAGAATACATGCATTGGTACCTTGCATTCACGCATGCCAAAGTGATACGTGGGGAAGGGGAAGTCAGAGTCCCTCGTGGCCGTGGTGGACGTGGGCGTAATACCGTCCATGATGATTCTTCGTTGTACAAGTTATGCGTAAGTATACATTTCGTAATTGAGTTGTCTAAGATTCACACTTAGATTACTCAAACATCTAACTCATGTTTTTTTTATGATAATAGAAGGAGCGGTTGAAAGATGTCCTCAACTGGTTGTGTTTGAGATCGGATAAAGGAAAGGGGTTGACCGAAGTTGAACTGAACCAACATAATCAACACATTAGGCACATCAATATGCCTGAGGCGGAGCACATGTTTGAGGAATTACGACGCAACACGAAGAGTCGTCATATTGAAACCAGTGACACTCAAGAAACTCATGAGACAGGAGAAACTTCTAGACGAGGTCGTGGTCGTGGCCGTGGGCGTGGTCGTGGTCGTGGTCGTGGTGAAGGTGAAGGTGAAGGTGAAGCCGATGGGGCAACAATGATATGGTTAGTTTTTTCGTTTCGCACTTCGGTTTTAGTAGGTGAAAGAATATTATGTCGGTTTGGTGTGTTTGATACATTTTTCGTTTCCTAGGTTGACAATGGTTTTTTTTTGTTTTTAACGGTTTGTTGCTGACAATGGTAAATCGTACTTTGTTTGATTCATTTGTGTTAGTTTACATGTCTAAATTGTTTGGAAACTCAAAGAAAAAATCATAAATTCGTCATGGTTTATGTTCAAACCACGACGATTCCGACAACCTGTTTCCAAACAACTGTTAATACACCTAAACTCGTCATGGTCATGATGTAAATCACGACGATTTGAGCATAACTGTTTTTTGTCAAATCTAAGTCGTCAAGATCTTATAACATAGTATGACGATTTAACTTGTTTTCTTGGCAGAGGGGTGATTCTTCTCAAAGGTAAGTCGTCAAGGTGTTATTACATAGTGTGACGATTTAGCAAGCAGTATTTTCGGGCATTTTAGATCTACTTCTTAAATCGTCATGCAAATTCAAAAACCTTGACGATTGTTCATCTCTACACGCTGGGTCGTCATAGACCATCATAAAACCTTGACGAGTTTTGTAGAATCGTCACAATATTATGTCATTTCTTTGACGATTCTGGGACGAAGCAATTGGGTTGAGTTGATTTTCGACAAATTTAACATTGAAGTGAGTCTTCCCATAACTGTTTTGATCTTTGAGGATCATGTTTGAACATTTTCGAAAACACATCGACAAATGGTGGCGGTGGTGGGGGGTGGAATTGGAGGCGGCGGTGGTGGTGGAAATGGAGATGGTGGTGGTTATAATGGAGGTGGTGGTGATAATGGCTAACTATATAGTCTTAGGATGATTTTCTAATTAACAATCTAATCTTTTTGATAATCAATAATTTATTTGCTAATTACAATCTCTAATCCTAATTATGGTGTATAAGGGGTTTTTGAGATTACTTCATTGTGACCCTATTTTGGATTCGCCTTCGCCCCCATTAAAAACTGGCTCGCCCCCAAATTTGCCGGGTAATTTACATGAATAACTGACAGTAAATCTAGGAAGAAACAATGGAAATGAAGAAATGAGGCATGATCAAGTGCTAAAACCCCTACTTGAGAGCGTTAGCCATCAATCTCATCCTCATCCTCATCCCAATGTAAAAGGTAATTTACAAAAAATCAATAAATAACAACAATGTATTAGCGAATTTGTGAATTTTAATGGGTTCGTTTACTGCTTTGACCCTTTATATCTCATCTCTTATATATTGAAAAAATTTACAATGCCAGAGAGTTGCAATAAAAATAAAAATAAATATTGGAAGCATTGTTTCGGATTCTCAGTAAATATTGGGAATTGGGTGTGAAAGTATGAGCTATGAGGACATGAATTTATCTTAATTGATAAAACGATTATAAGCAGAAGGAGCTGGATGCTGCTTCTCGGAGCTGCAAACACAACAATGCACTAAGAAGATGATTTCTGAGGAGATTCAACAATTAGATGTAATTCGAGTGTGCAAGAACAAAAACGTAAAGTGTGTATTATGGCTGTAAATGGAAAATATGAATGTAGATGATAATCTACCTCATTGATTCGGGGGCGAGCCCATATTTAATGGGGGCGAAGGCGAATCCAAAATAGGGTCACAATGAAGTAATCTCAAAAACCCCTTATACACCATAATTAGGATTAGAGATTGTAATTAGCAAATAAATTATTGATTATCAAAAAGATTAGATTGTTAATTAGAAAATCATCCTAAGACTATATAGTTAGCCATTATCACCACCACCTCCATTATAACCACCACCATCTCCATTTCCACCACCACCGCCGCCTCCAATTCCACCCCCCACCACCGCCACCATTTGTCGATGTGTTTTCGAAAATGTTCAAACATGATCCTCAAAGATCAAAACAGTTATGGGAAGACTCACTTCAATGTTAAATTTGTCGAAAATCAACTCAACCCAATTGCTTCGTCCCAGAATCGTCAAAGAAATGACATAATATTGTGACGATTCTACAAAACTCGTCAAGGTTTTATGATGGTCTATGACGACCCAGCGTGTAGAGATGAACAATCGTCAAGGTTTTTGAATTTGCATGACGATTTAAGAAGTAGATCTAAAATGCCCGAAAATACTGCTTGCTAAATCGTCACACTATGTAATAACACCTTGACGACTTACCTTTGAGAAGAATCACCCCTCTGCCAAGAAAACAAGTTAAATCGTCATACTATGTTATAAGATCTTGACGACTTAGATTTGACAAAAAACAGTTATGCTCAAATCGTCGTGATTTACATCATGACCATGACGAGTTTAGGTGTATTAACAGTTGTTTGGAAACAGGTTGTCGGAATCGTCGTGGTTTGAACATAAACCATGACGAATTTATGATTTTTTCTTTGAGTTTCCAAACAATTTAGACATGTAAACTAACACAAATGAATCAAACAAAGTACGATTTACCATTGTCAGCAACAAACCGTTAAAAACAAAAAAAAACCATTGTCAACCTAGGAAACGAAAAATGTATCAAACACACCAAACCGACATAATATTCTTTCACCTACTAAAACCGAAGTGCGAAACGAAAAAACTAACCATATCATTGTTGCCCCCATCGGCTTCACCTTCACCTTCACCTTCACCACGACCACGACCACGACCACGCCCACGGCCACGACCACGACCTCGTCTAGAAGTTTCTCCTGTCTCATGAGTTTCTTGAGTGTCACTGGTTTCAATATGACGACTCTTCGTGTTGCGTCGTAATTCCTCAAACATGTGCTCCGCCTCAGGCATATTGATGTGCCTAATGTGTTGATTATGTTGGTTCAGTTCAACTTCGGTCAACCCCTTTCCTTTATCCGATCTCAAACACAACCAGTTGAGGACATCTTTCAACCGCTCCTTCTATTATCATAAAAAAAACATGAGTTAGATGTTTGAGTAATCTAAGTGTGAATCTTAGACAACTCAATTACGAAATGTATACTTACGCATAACTTGTACAACGAAGAATCATCATGGACGGTATTACGCCCACGTCCACCACGGCCACGAGGGACTCTGACTTCCCCTTCCCCACGTATCACTTTGGCATGCGTGAATGCAAGGTACCAATGCATGTATTCTTTTGTGCTCTCATGTCCAAGCACCACCATGCATTCCGGATCCCATAAAACGTCTATCAAATTATTCCTCCATGCATTCCAATGTTCGTAAGAGGGCTCCGGTTTGTATTTTACGACGATACGTCCAATGTCAGCACCTGATTTATCACGATCCACTTTGAATGCCCCATCACCTTTTTCGTCAAGTGGACGATCTTGAATATACCCGACTTGCCTCATTATTCGGCTCGGGTCGTACATTGTATGCCCAAGGGGGTGCCACAAAGGACCATTGTACATACAAATTGATCCTCTTAGTGCCATTTTTCCCTCCTTCCTATGGTCCATGTAGGGGTCAAAAACTACCTCATGTGCCTCCATGCTGTCTAATCTTTGGCGAACGAAAAGGTACCAATTCTTCTTTCCCTTCAGCTGATCCCCCGTGAACATGTACCTCTAGCCTCTTGGTTGATGTGGTTGCCATTGCCCTTTCTTTGCCAGATCAATCCACTTATCATTTGCTGCCATTAGTTTCGGAAAGTGTTCATAAATCCACACCTGTGAAGAGCATCAACTACACATAAACAACATGCCATATATATGTACGAACTTAAACCACCAAAAAACCATATATTACCTGCAGCAGAGACGTGTTGCAATTGAATTGAGCAGTTTTATGCCGGGATACCTTTCTCAGCGCCGTGTTCACATGTGACACTATGGCTGTTCCCCACGAGTACTGGTTCACCTCATCCAAGGGATGTAGTAGCTGGAGGTAGTTGGCGTTCACCCTGTTACCGGCAGACGAAGGGAATACACAAATAGCGAGGACATATAAGAGATAAGCCGCAGCAGCAGCCCTTACTTCATGATCTTCCAGTCCAGCATCCTTTTCTTTTTTCTTGGTCCCAGAATACTCCGCTCTCAACCTTACCAGATTGAACTCCCTCTTCGGTTTGTCATACTTGTCAAGCATAAACCATGAGTTCGCCTCGTCCTCACCCCACCCAAACAACTCTTCGCACAATTCACGAAGTCTCTTAAAAGTGACTTGCCTTTCGTAGCCTTCACTGGTTGACTTGCCATCAATTTTGACATGGAAAGTATGATGAGCATCTTCAGGAGTGAGCCCCATCTCCCCGAACCCAAAGTGCATGGTGTCGGTCTCCGCATAATACCTCTCACAGAATGCAGATACTGTCTCGCTGTCATAGTTGATAACAGAGTTATCCACGATTGGCCTCAGACCGGAGTTGTCAACAATCTCTATGAACCTTTCGCATTCACCTTCAAGCGGCCAGTTGGACATATTGCGGTACGCCGTTTGGTGCCTCAATATTCTAGTGGCATTCGAATGAACCTACGAGATAAAAATTTATTAATAACAATCAAATTAGCTAAACGTATCTTAAATTATAAGCAAGGGACGGGTATATTACCATGGTAGCGTAGACTGTTTGAGCCCAAGAGGTTTTGTATCCGAAAAGAACCTCTCCACCATCAGCTGGTACCCCGTAAGGTCCATGTTCTTTTGGTAGCATCAGAATCTCATCGGGAATGTGTGGTTCCTTCGCTTTAGCTTTCTTTTTGCGTTTGGGTTGGTCTTCACCTTGGGGTTGGTCTTCACCTTGGACCTCATCATCATCATCATTAAGAATATCCTCATCATCATTAGGACTATCCTCATCATCCTCATCACCTTGGGGTACGTCATTAGGTTGTACCCCATCAACTGCGTATTCGTCAAATTGCACTTGGAGCACGTCGAGAGGAATATAATCTTCAGCCCTCGGATCATTACCATCATCATCGAACTCCATAGGAGTAGGAACTGCATCAGGGTTTGGCTCACGGATTATCACGGGTCGCTGTCTGGTAGAACGAAGACTTGGTTTGGAACCCGTGGGTGGCATTGGTCTTTTTCCACTTTTGATTTTCTCCAACCTTAATACATACACAGAACAAATCAATTAACAAGTAAAATGACACAGTAAATCGTCATGGAAACAAAAGAATGTATGACGATTCTCATCAGAACAATCTAAATCGTCAAGGAATTTTACAAATGCACGACGAGTTCATTAAGCCCCACTCTAAATCGTCAAGGTAAAGCATTACGATTTACTCATAAAACTGAACAGAACCAAAATTTTCTATGTCCAAACCCGTCATGCTTTGTGACACTATTGAGACGATTTCAAGAAACTCGTCAAGTTAATGTATAGTTACATGACGATTCAAGGCATGCAAAAATAGGAAATTTAATCTGATAGTGACTAACTCGTCAAGGAATTATGAAAAACCTCGACGATTGTTCTTAAATTTTTTTTCTGTGGGACAATATTCAGACGATTTAGGGCAACTCGTCAAGGAAATGTATTATTGTATGACGATTCTGTGCATGCAAAACTAGGAAACTATATCTGAAACTATGTAAATCGTCAAGCTTTTGTTCAACAGCAAGACGATTGTTCTTGATTTTTTTTCTGAAACTATAAAATCGTCATGCTATTCTACCATAACTTGACGAGTTTTCATGCTGTAAATTCAATTGACGGTTTCTAACCTATCAAATCGATTCAAACTACATCTAAAACAATTGAAAAAGTGATTGGATGAACTTACCTCTGAATTTCCGCCAAAGATTCTTCCCCCGGTTGTTCTTCCTCTTCGTCACGGTTGTTATTTGATTTTTTCTTTTCTTTCCTCCTCTTGTAAGTAATTGTTGAATCATCTCCTTCTCCGTAGCCATGAATTCAATTCGCACTCGAGACTAGTAAGTCAGGATTTTGAGAAAATATGAAGAGGTCGAATTCGATTTTTGGGTTTCGTTTTTTTTTTTTTGTTTTTTGTTTTTTTGAGAAGTTATGTGGGAAGTTAATGGAGGAGTAGGGGGAGTGGGAGTGATTTTTTGTAACTGAAAATTGAGAGGGAGAATTAGTGGGTAGATAATTAGTGGTAATTATGATTTGTAACTGATTAGGATAAATTAGTTGTAATTAGCCACCCCTTATAAACTGGGGTGGGATATTTGAAGTAGTGCTCGCCCCCATTAAATATGGGCTCGCCCCCAAATCAGCCAGGATAATCTAGCAGTCTAACGCGTATGTACACAATAGTAGAATTCCTATCAGCGCATAATAGTTCGATACCAACAACATGTGTGTATTGAGGTTGTAATGTCATCTAATACAATCAATATCGATAGTTGGATACCAACAACGAGAATTCCTATCAATGCATCGTCTAATTCCGAGCCCTTTAATGACTGAAACCTACCAACTAAAAGGAAAACATGAAATTCATCATTAGGATGTTACATGGACTACCGTTGGTGATTATAGTGAATTTCTTTTATGATTTCTTGGTTCCATACTTGAACTCTTCCAATGCCAAGCATTTGCAAGTGATGTTACATGGATATTATAGAGAAAAGATGAATTGAAATTGCCACGCATAAGAGTACAAGTAGATCCATGCATTATAAACAATAGGAGACCATATTAGTTGAAGTTGGTCCGATATGGGGAAAAAACAATGGTAAGCACCTCATTTCTTCACGGCATGAGGATGGTCTTAGAAATGAAGGTGAATCCAATCCCAAAATAAGTTCGCTCACCAGTAAAGTAACAACAACAATAGTACAAACTCAAGCAGATGAGTTAGACCCTCAAAATTGACAAGTGTGTGTCAAAGCCCCGACATCTCAAAGCTTTGTAATTTTGAGGTGCTTACCATTTCTTCAATACATTACGTGTAGCCCTTATGTATCATAAGAGTAAGATGATATCGTAATGAAGCCTCGGTACTTACCGGCATAAAAGTAACATATGTCACGCGTCTGTTCTACATAAGCCAACAAGATACGTTGACAGTCTGAGAAGAATAAATTGTCCGTTTTTTTTTTCCTTTTCTGGATCAAATAGAAGAAGAAAAAATTGTTCTATGAATGATTATGGTAAACTTGAGATTCTTTGAAACTATTATTGCATTTTCATGATTGTAAATGCAAAGGAATAAATAGTGCTTCTAATGGAGTTAAGTATTTGGTGATGAGAAAAATATCAGCTTAGAGTATCCACTGTGGGAAAAGTAGAGTTTCTCTTTCCTCTCTGGTTTGTCATCATGACATCAGCATGAAGTTCTTCAAAGTTTTGTTGAATCTGATTATCTCCCTCTTCAATCTCCACTACCTGCAATTCAATCTAACCTATCTAAATTCAACTATCAGTACCTTACTTCATAGTTATATCAATATTACCTACCAAAACCACAGGTGTTATGCTTTGAATACTAAACACCATCAATCAGATTCATTACAGAACAACAATAAGGAGAGTAGTACTACTTACATTCTAAAGAAAATTTCATTAAAGCCGTCCGTTTTACATATAGTTAATCATTCCACCACTTCCATCCACCATTACCTTTACAACCAGATTACTACTACTTATATACACTGTCTTATCAACCAGTGTCATAACCATAACAACAAAAACCAAAATAACTCCAAGTACCAACACATAAACACCATCATCAACATATCTAGCAAGCGTAAAAAAGATCATAACAAGACAAAGGAAAATATTAGTAAGACTAAAGGTTCAACCAGAGTTTACCCTTCTACGGTTCCTGCTATGACTTTCGCTGCCAAAATGGAACAGTTTGTCATAGATGTTGCATATGCTGTTGCAACCAATATGGATCTTCACGAAAATCTTCTGAAACATGAAAATGAGGGTTTCCTTACTCTTAAGAACCTCCCCAGAAGACGGACTAGTCCTCCTCCCCACCGGATTCATCATCATACTCATTCATCTCATCGTAATACTCATCATCATCAGGATCACCACCATCACTGTCAGAACTTGCGGGTCCATAATCTCTCATCTCCCCATCCTCCTCTTACTCCTCATCCTCTGAATCCCTATCAGAATCCCATGAATCATCTGCAGCCCTCTTTGATCTCTTCTCACCTGGCAACAATTCATTCATGGTGCGAGAGAACTTCCTCGGATTCTCACTCTTTTCCTTCCAATAGATGTGGAAAAGGGCTTCCTTTCGTCTATGCTGTCTGCGCTGCTGGGTTTCTTCATCATCTGACTCAATGTACTTTGCATCAGGAAGAGCTTGCTGCTGACTTTCCATGTCGCTTCCAGATTCAGTCTCACTGCCTCTACATTTCCCCTCTACCCCATATTCCTCCTCATTGTCTTCCTCATCTGATACATGCCCTTTTCCCCTCATTCAGGATATGTAAGCTTGTCTCCTACAACTCCAATCTTCAAACTCTGATGCATGTCCTCTCATCCTGGTTTCAAGCTCTAACCTGGCTCGACGGTTACTCTTCAAGTTCTTCTCTAGCACGACGGTTACTGGCTTCAAGTTCTTCTTCCCTGGCAATGTGATCGTCATACTCTTGCTACAAAGTCTGAATCAAAATCCCTAACTCCACAGAATCCAAACTCAAGGCCAAACTTTTTGATGCTTCAAACTCTTCACTCTTCGGTATTTCACTTGTTGCTGCATCCCCTGATGAATTTGCCATCTTTTCCTAATTATTCTCTAAAAAACCTTTTCTTTCCTCTTTTGGTGATAACAACAAGCAGTTACCCTCTAATACCTTTTATAATGGTCAAAATTGGTCTATTAATGGCCATTTAATCGGGGCAGTTACTCATCACATTAGTTTTCTGGAGAAATCTTTCCATCTTCATACGCAACCATCCATCAAAATTCAATCCTCCCCTACTCCCCATAATTTTAATCATCACACCTCTTTGATTTCCACAATTCCCATGTATAATCCGTCCATTCGCTCTAAGCTATTCATTACTGTCATTAAGAAGGTAAGTGGAAATCCATCATTATTGTGTGACATGCAATACATACTAATTGTGTTTTATATGTCTTTTCAGAGTCCGGATGGCACGCTCATGGCTAGAGGCTACAGCTACAGGCAAGGGTTTGGGTGCGGACCAAGGTTCATTGTTTGTACCCATCTTTTGTTACTAGTCATAAAAAAACCTCACCCTCAATTAAATTGCATAAACCAGAAAAAAAACCTCTTCAGAAATCTGCCCCCACCATTATTACCTCATAATCCTGCTAGAGAAGCCTATCACAAAACTAGTAATCACTACTCTTCAGCCATAAAAGTTGATGTTGTTGCTTTAATAGTCTTGCTAGCTGTTAGTATGACAATTAAATTTTCCAAAAGAAACAAAAACATCAATGTTCACCAAACATCTATTCTAACCAAATCAGGAAGCAACCTTTTCATAAAACTCATGGTACTATTCGACATTTAATGCATAGAGGTTCCAACTACTCATGCAAAAACCTTCACTTGTGTGAATCATCTGCAAGCTGCCTTCAAAAAGTTGCTCGTGACTTTGTTGGCACCAATGTTCTATACCAGTCCTATGATAAGAAGCAACGTCAAGCCTGTATTCATATGATAGGGTACAAGGAAGTAGCCTGTTTTAAGGTTACCTTTAATTCAAATTGTTTGACTATCAACATCGTACCTCATGACAAACAAGCTATTGTCGCCATCAAAGTACATATAGCCCTTTTTTCTATTGAGTGTTCCGTTGGGCATAAAATCTGCCGAGTGGTTGGCCTTATCTTGTATACTTGGATTGCCTTTTATCCAATCAAGTACTTATCAAAAATACTAAATCTGAATCTCTTGTCTCAAATGAGTTCTTCTGCTCAAAACAATACTCACTCTACTTCTACCTCAACAGAAGAAATCCAACATCTGTCATCTCAAATGGCTTCTAAACTCATCCTCCCTAAATCTCTGCCAAACTCTCTTGCTCAACCTGTGTTCATTGATAAAACTGTGGTCCTTGATGAAGAAGATACTACCTGGAAATGGTGCATGATTGGGCAAGTGTGTAGTGAAAAACTAGTTCCAACACCTCAAGTCAGGAGCTACATTAACTCTCAGTGGCCTCTTACAAAAATTCTTACGGTCACAAGTTTTAATGGGCTAAGAAACAAGATTCCCATCAGATTCCTAGCTCGTACTGATTTTCAGAATGTTGATGCTAATAGACCCTGGATTACTTGTGGGTATTTGTGTGTTCTCCGTAATGTTCCTCTCACAGGATGGCCATCTAATTATCCTGTTGATTTTGAAGAAGAAGTTATGTGGTTTCTGCTCTGCAATGTTCCTACAGAGTGTACGGGTTTTGAGGATCTGAAAACCCTAACTCACACCATGGGTCACCTTCTCAAAAGTCTACCTCCCTATGGAAGTCATCCCCAAAAGAAAAATGTCAAAATCTGCATGACCATACGGGTTGACACCTCGATACTAACTGGTATTCCTCTCCTCACCAAAGGAAGATCCCAACCTTTTCTCATTGAAGCTAGATGTATGGCAGTTCCAAGATACTTCTGTCCTTCATGCAGAATCCTGTTCCATCGTGAAGAAACTTGTACGAAAAGAAAAGCAGTATAGGAGATTTCTACAGCTAACTCGAGTCAGTCTTCTAGCCAACTTCAGCCTAGAAACCCTAATGATGTTTTCATCCCAGAGGCTATTCAATCTCCTCCAGTTACTGTTAGTGTCCTGACTAGGAAAGTGAGTAAGATTATTGTCCCTAGTGATCCAGAAGTTACTATGTCTGAAGCAGTTCCAAGCACTTCTTTACCTGCTCAAGACAAAGGAAAGAGTACCATGGTTTATGTCACCCCAGCAAAAAAGGCTCTCAACTGGGATTTAATCAACATGGGTCCTTTCACTAGCAGATCTACTACATTGAAGATCCTTGGTAATGTGGCTGTCCCAGCTAAACCCCCTACTGAGGTGGTGAATGGTCTTCCTTCCATCTCCAAAGAAAAAGTTGTTGTTACTGATGATACTTATGAAACGGGAACTCCAACTCAGATCGCCGATTCTTTACCTTGTACTATGGTGTCTCGTGGTCCTGTGACTCGCCGATTCAAAAGTGTGGCTAGCCCCATCCCGTTGCTTAATGATAAGGGCAACCCAATCCATAAAGCTGAACATGAGGCCATTACTCGTTTGAAAAGAAAAGTTAACCCTTGTGCTGATACCAAGAAAAGGAGCAGAATTGTTCAGACTGCTAACATTTCCAATGAAACTCTGAATGGGAATGTTGATACTCTTTCTGAACCTGATTATATTGGCATATGCTCTCCCATTACCAACCTTGGTACCCTCACTGAACATCCCAACAATCCTAATTTTGCTGCTCTTGCCTACCCTAACTGTATTTCCAATCAATTCGATGATGATCTTGGTCTGTCTCAAATACCCTTGTCTGCAACTGTGGTTCATAACAACTCTAATCATCAAGCTGGCTCTCTGGACCTGAATGCTACACAGAATTCTCAGAATAGTGGTGGTTCTTCCTCTTCCCAGCCTATTGGTAGTAATGATTCTACCACTCAGGTAAATTTCTCACACCTTCCTAATGTTGCTGATCCTTTGGTGACTAATAACCCTGCTTTGAATATGAATGGTAATCCGGTCTATAATATGAATGCTATTTGTTGGAATGCTAGAGGCTTCAATAAGAAGTCTGCCTCTAAGGAGTTGAGTATCCTTCTGAGAAATGTGAATCCTGATATTGTGTTTATTAGTGAGACTAAGATGAAAAACAAGGTGGCCATTAGAAAACTGAAGAATTTTGGTTTCCCCTATGCCTTTGAAGTCCCTTGTGTGGGTAGAAGTGGTGGCCTTATTCTGGCTTGGAAGAAGGAGCTAAACCTCCAAATTGTGTCTTCCAATTCTAGGGGAATCTATTGTACTACTAGTGACATTATTCATAACTGTCTTGCCCACCTATATTTCATCTATGGTGAACCCAACCAATCCCTTAGAAATGAATTTTGGAATTCTCAGTTGTCTAATTTCCAATTCCCTCTTGATGAACCTGTGTTTGTTATGGGTGATTTTAACTCTCTTCTAGGTCCAGAAGATAAAAATGGGGGTAATATGCCAGCTGAAAATGATTTTGAAAATCTTAATGCTTTCTGCAACAAATTTGATTTACATGATCCAGGTTACTCAGGGCCTAGATTCACCTGGTCTAATATGCATGAAAATGTTGATGAAATTGTCCTTGAAAGACTTGATAGATGCTTTTACAATGTTGTTGCTGCTGCTTTGTGTCCTAAATTTTGTGTTAATAATTTGCCTAGAGATACCTCAGATCATTTCCCTATTCACATTGGTTTTAATTATGATGTTGTTTGTATGCCAAAACCTTTTCATTTTATGGCCATGTGGATTCTTGATCCCTTCTGCAGAGACATAATTGTTAATGCTTGGGCTATATAAACATCTGGGTCTCCAGCCCATAGATTAAGAGCCAAACTTGCTAACACTAAAAAAGGTTTAAAAAACTGGAACAAAATATCTTTTGGTGATATTCAAAACAATATTTCTGAAGCAAGAGCTAATCTTTTGGCAGCCCAAACTGCAAACCCTAATGATAGTCAGACTATCTATAGCCTTAGTGATAGACTTCTATTTCTTTACAATTTGGAAGAATTGTTTTGGAAGGATAAGTCTAGAGAGGTTTGGCTGGCTGAAGGAGATAGAAATACTCCTTATTTCCATAGAATTACCTTGTTCAAAAGAAGAAGAAATGCCATAAGCTGGATAAGAACTGCATCTGGTGCTATTCTTACTGATAGGAAAGATATTAGAAATGCCTTTGAACAGTATTTCAACAATTTGTATACTTCTAGTCCTCAAACCCACCAAGAGGAGGTTCTAGAAGGTCTTCATGCCAAATTTACTGATTCTGACAATAATATTTTGAATATTCCTCTGTCTCCAGAAGAAATTAAAGTTGTTGTGTTTCAAATGGGGGGTAAAAAAACACCAGGCCCTGATGGGTTCACTGGTCTGTTCTACCAAAAACATTGGGATATTGTGGGAGACATTATTGTAGAGATGACCCAGACTTGCTTTAGAACAGGCAACATTGCCTCCTTCCTAAACAATACTAATATAGCTCTCATACCAAAGATCCCACAGGCTGCCAATGTCTCTCAATTTAGACCTATTGGCCTGTGTAATTTTGCTTATAAAGTTTTATCCAAAACTTTGGCTAACAGGTTGAAACCCCTTATGGATAAGCTCATATCTCCCAATCAAAGTGTTTTTGTCCCAAAAAGAAGCATTTCTGATAACATCCTAATGGCTAATGAATTAATCTATTGTGTCAATCATTTTCAAAGTAAAAAGGGTCTTGCTGCTGTTAAACTGGATATGTCTAAAGCCTATAATAAACTTGAATGGTTTTTCCTTGAAAAGGTTTTGTTGAAGTTAGGTTTGTGTGATCATTGGATTAAACTTATCTTAAATTGTTTATCAACTGTTTCTTACTCTATTCTGCTTAATGGAGTCCCTACTGGACTCATTAAACCAAATAGAGGTCTTAGACAGGGTGATCCTTTATCCCCTTACCTTTATATCCTGTGTTCTGAAGATTTATCTGTCTATATTGATAAAATGTCCAGGGATTGTTGTATTACTGGTATCAAAATACATAAGAATGCCCCTCCTGTCACTCACCTCTTGTTTGTTGATGATAGCCTGTTTTTTTCTAAAGCAAGTTCTGAGGAATTCACATGCATGAAAACTTATCTCCATAATTATTGCTCTGCTTCAGGCCAGGAAATAAATTTTGACAAATCTGGTATTCTTTTTAGCTCTGAAATCCCTTTGCATGAGACCAACATGTTAGCTGATATTCTGGGTATCCATAATAAGGGGTTAGGTGAAAAATACTTGGGCACCCCCATTGAGTTCCAAAATCTAAAATTGAGACTCACATGGGAATTTTGAAATCTACTGATGCTAGGATTGATTCTTGGTCTACCAAACTGCTTTCTCAGGCTGCTAAAACCTCATTAGTTAAGCATGTAGGTCAAGCTATCCCTCTGTATCAAATGTCTGCTTTCCTTATTCCTAAGGATATTTGTAGGAAAATTGACAACCACCTTATGAAATATTGGTGGGGGGAATCTCTAGACCCAAAAGATAGGAAATTACATCTGCTTGGCTGGGAGAAACTTTGCTCCCCTAAGTCTGAAGGAGGTTTGGGATTTAGAAAATCTGAGCTTAATAATCTAGCCATGCTTGCCAGGAATGCTTGGAAACTAGTAGAAAACCCTGATTCTCTGCTTAGTACCATGCTTAAGGCTAAATATTTCCCTCATTCTGATTTCTTAAATGTTGTTTGCCCCAAGAAGTGTTATTGGACCTGGAGGTGTTTATGCAACATTAAAGATCTCATGAAACCTTTTTTTCCTAGATTGTGGGGGATGGGAAATTGATAAACCCATGGTGTGACAAGTGGATCCCTGATATTGGTGTTGCTCAACCAAACCCTCTTGTTCCACCTGACCCCTCTGTTAAGGTTAACTACTTTATTAACTCTCATTCCAGGAGTTGGAATGTTGCTAGACTTGAAACACACTTTGATAATGCTTATGTTCAGAAGATTATTACTATTCCCTTAAGCCAGTTGATCACTCCTGATAGGAGGGCTTGGGATCTTTCAAAGACGGGCAAATTTAGTTCTAAGTCTGCATATTTGGGTCTCAGAGGTCTCAGACCAAGCCCTAATAGTGCTCTTTGGAAGTCTATTTGGAAAATTAAGGTTGCCTACAGAATCCAGTTAACTCTCTGGAGGGCAGCTAGAAATGCCTTGAATGTTCGTGTTATGATTAATTCTAGGATGACTATAGCTGACATTGTTTGTCCTAGATGTGGT
>JAJJMA010154269.1:0-11997 GCA_023529015.1 Papaver nudicaule | reverse complement strand
CAATCAGTGGGTTCTTCGCTCCGAAGATAATTTCCCAGCCGGATCTACGGCTAAGTTCTATTTTACTGCTGAGAATTTCTTTAAGCACTACGAACCCTTTTTAACCCTAGACAACGAATTTGCTCCTTGGGGGGTCAACTTTCGGTCCGTGGAAGGTAGCGAGAATATCATCCATGGGTCCTTGGACTATTCTATGGACGAAGATTGGTACTCGGAACCTGTACTCCTTGAAGGTCCCGTGCTCCGAGGTTGGAAGGACTCTGGCCGGTTCTTCCCTCGGACCGAGTTTGATGCAGGGCATGAGTTTCGGACTCATCACTTGTTCTCCATTCACTTTTCTGTTTAGGATAGAGGGTTATCTCGCTCATCTTTGGGGAAAGGCAAGGGTATTTCCATTGAACCTTCGGGCAGCTTAAAGCGTTCCCGAACAGATGAGGATACTATGCAGCAGGTAACAAATACTTTTCCTATGCTTTTTTTTCTAGAGTATTCATACTTGCCTCTATTTGTTTCCTGAGAAAGACAGGTCCTTATCTGCAGAGGGAGTCTTTAGGTGTCCTAAATCCCAACCATGATCTAATGGATTTTGAATATAGGGGAAATTCGGAAGTTCCGCAACCGCTGAAAAATTCTGTTTTTCAAAAGATTCTTAAGGGAGTTCAGCCTAGACGCCGTCGAGCTGCTACGAGACCCCTGAAGGAATCTACGAATGATGGTAAGAAGGTATCAGCACCGAAAGCAGCTGAAACGGTTATCGAAGAAGTGGGTGCCGTGAATCCTTCCGTTACTTTGCCTATTGCCACCATCGGTGCCTCTGCCTCAGCTATAATAGGTCCTACAGCTGCTGACACTGGTGCTGCTTCGGACGTTGTTCTTACAGGCTCTTTTATGCCGAGTGCTACCATCGGTGCCTCTGCCTCAGCGATGGTAATTTCCACAAATGATGTTGCCGAACCTTCTATTCCTTCATCAGAGAGAGTTGTCACTCCAGTGGACCTTCTTGTTCCCCGAAGGGATGGTTCATTTGTTGAGATGGATTCTTCCAAAGAACTTGTTGTCAGTTTTCCGCAAAGTTCGAAGTTTCCGCCTACTCCGAGTTACACTAGTAAATATAGGCAATCATATACTGCGGAGAGGTTTAAAGAAGTCCTGTTTTAAAACCATAACCCCAGTGATTTTACTGTTGAAGTTTCAACTCGCTTTGAAGCCTATGCCACGAATCCCTTGGGGCGTCCTTTGGATCCTGATTTCTGCAGGAAGTTAGGTGATATCTTTGGAGACGACTGTCCCAGGGCCGATTATGATCTTCGCCATCCACCCTTGTCATATGAGGAGAGCTTGGCTATTCTTCAAGCGGTGAGTTGTGTTTTCATGCTTATTGCCCGTATGCCGATGTTGCAGAGGCTTTGTGTTAACTGTTTATTTACAATCTTTTTTGTTTTTATCAGGGTGACTACCATGCTTCTGGCCTTTTGGCTCATAACTTTGATCAAGCTGGCGAGGCTGAATATCATGAACGAGAGTTTTACCGGATGCAAGAGGTGCTGGCTCAAGAGAAAGTTCGCAGTGCTCTTGCGAAAAAGAATTCGATATGTAAGTCTTTTTATTCTTTAGTCACTTATGTACATATCTGTTTTTGCAGCGTTGTGCTAAGAACGGATTTACTGCCTTCTTTTAAAAAAGGCGCGCTGGAAGAGAGCGAGAGAAAACTTCAAGAGGCCAGATTGGCTATTGACCGACTTCGGGAGGGTCGTCAAGCTTCTCATGTTGCCTTGAGTGGCGGGAGTTACCGAAGCGATAGTGATAGGTTTTTGGAAGAGAGGAACAAAGCTTTAGAAGATGTGAATTATTATAGGACGAAAAGACAGGAAGCCGAAGGTCTTTTTGTTAAAGAGAGAAAAAGAGGGGACCAAGCCGAGCGCCTTCTCGAGGAGGCAAAAAATAAGAATGCGGCTCTGGCCCGAGCGAATCATTTTTTCCAACTGGATGTGGATCGTCTGATACGAGAGCGAGATGAAGCTCGCTCGGAGAGGTCGGTCAGTGCTTCTGGTAGGGTTTTGATTGAAAGGTTAGAGGAGAACATCAGAAATTTGAAGGTTCAGCTGGCTACGCTGAAGAATGTTAACAATGATTTGGTTACGAAAAATGATCTTCTGGAAAGGAGTTGTAGTAATATATGTCTGGAACTTGCTGTAGCTAATAAGTCGAAAGACTATTCTGCTCGTCTCATTGATGAGTACCGAATAGAACTAGCTAAAAGTGGGGCCATTACTTCCGAAGATGTTAGGAAGAATGCCTTTGTGCCTCGTTTCACTAATCAGCACGAGGTTTCTGAATATATGATATTTAAAGAGAGTAGGGAGCTAACCCAGCTTTTCTTGTTTTCTGCTTCTTTCGTACCCCTGAGTGAGTTTTATCGTCCTTTCATTCTTATTTTTTGTTTTTATGTTTTCTAGGTATCGAAGCCAATTTGAAGAAGCAAGTTGCTGATGCCGTGGCGGCAAGGGACGATGCCTCAAATCAGCTGGTGAATGAGTTCGAACGGAAGTTGGAGGCTGAAGACAAGGTTAAACAACTGACCCGAGAATTATCCGAAGAACGTCAGCGTCGTTCCGCCGATGCAAAAAGATTTTCTCGAGAACTTGAGATTGAACGCAAGCGTCGCTCGGAAGAGGTGGCGGATTGCGCTGAGCGGCTATCCAAAGAACGAGAATTTCGCCTTGAATGTCAGGCGAGTGTGAGGAGCATGGTGACCGGTTTTGCCCTCGTGCATCATCAGCTAAGACATGGTCAAGCTGTCGAAGAACTTCTTTCCCGATCTGCTCTAACTGCTGCCTTCGCTACCAGTATGGCCTGTCGAAAGCATGGTCGTTCTCTTTTTAGGACCATTGGCATTGAGCCTCCTACCTATGGCCCTATTGGTGCGTGAGACTCGGATGCCATTCTTCCTGGTGATAAGTACTTACTCCCTCAGGAGGTATATGTAGCCTTAGCTAGGAATGAGCTTCGTAGGAGAGGCTTGCTAGAAAAGTTTTTGAATGGTCCAGGTGATGATGACGATGATGATGATGATGATGATGATGATGATGATGATGATGATGATAATGATGATTCCAAAGGCGGAAACTCAGGGAATCCTGGCGGTGATGCCGAGGAGAACACCGAGGGTGTCCATGATGGTCCGGGTCACTACGCCAGATCCTGCCATGTGCAACACTTCGATTTTTTCATGTGCAACGGATATATCTGTTGCACAACAAAAACCGTTGCAAAAATTGCTTTATCCGTTGCACATACAAGTGTCACCGAGAGAAATAAAAAATAAAGGACAAACACGGGTACTTTAATTAATTGAGCGAGGGTTTAAACGTACATTTGATTACACCTTTTGTATTAATATTAACTTAGCCTTTTCCTTTTTTATTCTCTCACGCAACTCTCTCTCTCTCTCTCTCTCTCTCTCTCTCTCGCCCCTTCCTTTTTCTTCCCCTTTCTCTTTTCTTCAGTTCTTAGATTAACTGAGATCTCTGAAAATCAAACTCATGAGGAAAATTAAAATGTTCCGTTTTCAACTTCCATCTCATATATCAAAACCCATGTTTCTAAAATCGATTCCAATCTTCGGCAACTCAAAATTTCTTTCAACCCTAGGGATTGTTTTTATTTGATACGATTCCTATTTTCAGCAACTTCAATCGATTCCGATTTCCAAGCATGGGTTTGTTTTTTATTTCAGTTTTATGGATTGAATTTTTAGTTTTGCTACTGTATATCTTTAGATCTGGTTGTTTTGACTTAGGGTTTATATTGGTTAGTTTTCGTTTTTATAAGTAGATATCTTCATTTAGGGATTATTTTTAACTGTATATCTTCACATGTGATTCATTTTCATGAAGGTCTTGTTTTGGTTTCTCTCAGTAGAGTTTAATATCGGATCCTAACATTTAATCCCTTAGACAGGGAAGCAACAAGATGAACAGATTAAGGAAAAAAGTGGAGAAAAACGAAGGTAATCATATCTGTTACTTAATCAATTTCTTAATGATCAATTCTGGCTGTGAATTGTTATACAATTTAAGGTCTTAGTAATTTATGCAGTCTCAATCATTTGACCTTCATCCTAAGAGAAAAGTGGGATTTCTGGACTAGTTTCGTATCTTTGCTATACCTTGTGTTGTATCCTATTGGTATGATGTTTTAGAATTTTAAAAGTACCTTCATTGAAGTCTACTTCAACAATGTTGTGATGGCTTCTGTCATATTCTGTAGGATACTTCTAGTAATCATGGAAGCAGCGAAGTCCAATGATGGGGTTTTGACATTTTTATTCCTTGATTGCAGACTAAGCTTGATGAAATAGAAGGAAAGGTTTTCAAGGAGATATCATACCTGAAGCCAAGGACCAGAAGATGTATGAACCACCACTTTATAATAAGGTATAATATTTATTTCAAGAGCACTCTAAGCCACTGAATGAAACACGTTTCGCCTTTAAAGCATAACGCTTAGTTATGTACTTAATCCAAGAGGGATAACATGACTCAGATTCGTTAACAAAGCCAAAATAGCAAACCCGTGTACTCTATATGAAAATAGTATGTCTATTTGGTCTTCTTTTTTGTAGGAGCTGTTTATGGAACCTATGAAGCTATACGATGCAAGGTGTAGCTTCTGAACTTGCATTTGCTACTTCTTTTTGACAGATAACGCCACTGATATGTTTGACGCTTATTGTTTCTTGCAATTGAAATGTGCTGTTGATCTTCTAGTTGTCAAGTACACTAGAAAACACATTGTTGCTAATTTTAACTGTTTTATATTGTCAATTTGCAGCTAACAAATAAATGCGTTCCGTCAATATTTTCTATATCGTGTCTCAAAGCTTGGGCCTTGTGGGATATAGTGGTATTGAATCTATGATGATAAAGGTCTTGCTGGTGCCAGACAAAGAAGCATGTCCTTACATTCTGGTGCCAGTGTTTTCAACTGCATCATGTTCGCAGGCGTTTGACCAGCAAGATGAAACCTTTGACGAGTTTAGGGAAGGAACAGATTCCAAGGAGAATGGGTTAATGAAAAGAACATACAGTATGGATCATGCCATGGAGGACAAGATATGTGAGCTCTATGATCTTTATGTTGAGGTATTGATTCTAATATATTCTTGTTTTTTTCCTTTATATTTGATCTGTGATACTTATATATGTCCGTCCAGGACACTGATGCGTTAGAAAAAAGGCATGTAAGATGTACCGCATCTGTAGGTTAATAACTTAGTATGTGGTTTCAGTTTGCCATTCGGCTAAGATGGAATGAAAATAAGACAAGATATGTGTAGCAATGAAAATTAGACATGCTTGCCTTTATCTTGTAGTCGCGAGCAACTTAGTTAATGTTTTGTATATAAACTTCACTTGAGTTCATTGTTAAACTCAAAAGGCTTAAAACAAGAATGAGTTTATTTGTAAGAAAAATTGTTTTTATGCATATAAATTGCGACAACCCAGTAATTTTTGAATAACTGTTGGCTGGATTACTGAATTTAGAGCTACATGATATCCAGGTGGTCAGAAGAGCAGAGTTTCTTTTGCAAAGATAACATTCAAGAATTGCAAAGATAACATTCAAGAAACCACACATTATTCTGCTGGACGAGCCATCTAATAATCTTGCAAGTCTGTTCCCATGCAATGAAAGTTGCACTTCTGCGTTAAAGTCACCAGGAATAATTTTTTGTCAAATTTTGGTGATAAATTGATTTGACAAGTGTTGTTTTGCTCGTCTCATTGTTGTGTTCGTGTGTGGGCAGGATTTGGATGCTGTGTAGTCTCTCATCTTCTTTCTCTATTAATTTAATGTTTGAACTTGCATTTATAATCCATTCGTATGTCGCCTCCATGATTGCAGGTAAATTACAATGAGCATTGGATATCTGGAAGTGTTGGAGAGCTGTGGGCAGTATCAGATGGCAAGATTGCACCATTTGCTGGAGATTTCCAAGATAGTTGTGGCAAGCTCAGAAAAAGAACTAGGTACCTTGTTTACTGTCAGTCATAGTATGGTTAGAGACTAGTTGAACCTTGGGTCCATTGTTTGTAGTTATTTTCTTGTTTTGTGGAATTAACATTGAAGGCTGAATAAGCTAGCCTTGTAAAAAAAAAAGCTAGCCTTGTAAAGATCAGTTATTGGATCTAATGTGAATGTGCAAAATTTTGTGATACAGTAATTTGTAATAAATATTTTGCAATACAATAACTTTGTTATTAAATGTATCTTAATTTTGTAATATATATATATATATATTTTTGTTTAATTCACATGATATATTGTGCAACGGATATAAGTGTTGCTCAAATTAACTTATATGTTGCTCAAATTAGCAATGGGCAACGGAAGAAAACAGTTTGGGCCACGGATATATCCGTGGCACAAATTAATTGTGCAACGGATATATCTGTTGCACACATGTGCAACGCCGCTTTTGAAACGGAAATAGAAGTGGTACAAAATCTGTGCAACGGATATATCCGTTGCACAAGGGGCGTTTTGGCGTAGTGGGTGGATCCGAGCATGGTCCCGAGGAAGATCCTGGAAATGGTATTGTTGATTCAAAAAATGATCTTGTGCACGGCGCTGGGGGGAAGACTGTCAATATGGCGGATAATGTTTCCCAAAGTCATGAAGGTTCCACTAAGGAATGTGCTGGCCAAATTCCAGGTATTGTCTTTGATAAGGAGGGCCATTACTTATTTCAAGAGTCCATTTTGGAATATAGCGAACGGGAAAGCGAGGAAGAAATTGAGGAAGAAGCTGATGTGCGTACTGGCCGAGCCCCAGGTACTATTTTTGATAAAGAGAATCATTATTTGTTTCAAGAACCTGCTCGGGAATACAGTGATGAGGAAAGTGAGGAGAAAGCTGCGACTGCTATGGAAATTACCCCTTCGAGGTCAGACCACTCTCAACTTCGGACGCAAGATGGTAATATCCAAGTCGACAAGGGTCTTATGAAGGAAATGGAGATTTTTGATGCTGCCTCCCTTTGTGCCTAACGAAGGCTTTCCAAATGTTTTAGCTAGTAATTTTGCTCTGCCCTTTTTCGGCTGTGTCCGAATCATTTGTTTATACACACACTTTTTGTTGTCGTTTTCCTTGTCCTGCACTGATTATATATATATGAAGGATTCATTTGCTTATTTTTCTATTTAATGCCCCTCCTCAAGGCTGCTTTTTATTTAGAGGAGGTCCCTTGGCTGCTTAACTCACTTGTCATTTTCCGTAAATGCAAGCTAATTTGTTGCCTTGGGGTTCCATCTTCCTCTATAGTTAGATGTTAATCCCATTTATCGTCCCCTCGACGCCTGAGAACGTGAGGTCCTCGTGGTCGTTTGGTGGTGGGCACGAATGTATCATCGGCTTATGTAGCCTTGATTCAAGGCGCCCACCGCTAACGGGGTGTCTTGTGGGTAGAAGACTGTGCCATATAGCTCGTAGGGCCCTTACGATTTATATGGTCATCAGCTCTGTGCCTGCCATTCGAGGTCTTTTTGTTTTTTGGCGTTTTTTGCCTCGGCGTTATAGCCTTTTTATTGTTTGGCGTTTTTTGCCTTTGGCGTTACAGCCTTTTTATTGTTTGACGTTTTTTGCCTTTGGCGTTACAGCCTTTTTATTTTACGACGAGGCACTAGGGGAGATGGCGTCATGGCCAGTTTGTTCGTGGCGTTAAATCCTTTGCCGGTATGCCTAGCCAGGTGGGATTTCTTACCCGCCCTGACATGATTTGGAGTTTGATTTCGGAAGAAGTTGCATCAAAGGGTGCGATTTTTATTTATTCAATCTTTCTACGAGTGCTGCTTACATAAAAAAGTTGCTTTTTTAGACGAGGTGTTTCATGTGCTTCCCCTCCACTGGGGTTTTCAACCTTTGACCTTCGAGGTTGACCAAGCTATACGTGTCGTTCCCAAGTTGTTTTTCTATGACGAATGGCCCTGCCGTTCCTTCCTTCGCTAGGCTCACTCAATTGTTCATTCGGAGTCTGGAGGCAGCCTGCTGCTACGAGGAACTGTTCTCTATTGTCGGGACGTTGGTCCTTTTTGCTGTTGTCTTGCTTGATGCTTGCCATTCTTGCTTCCGTTTCAGCTATGAATTTCTCTATGCTTTCATCTGTTATCCTGGGTTGCTTAGCTTGCCCCGAGCACTCCTTGCTACCTTCTTTGACCTGAATGTCTATTTCATTGCAGGCACGAGCTTCGGAAGGGTCGCCTGGTATCTCTGCGATCCCTCGCGGAGTTGGAAACCTGATCTTCTGATGCAAGGTTGAGGCTACTCCCATAATGCCATGCAACCAGGGCCTGCCCACGATAGCGTTATAGGGAGAGTCTATGTCAACTACGCAGAATAAAGTTGGTTGCTTTTGTCTGCCAACATGAATTGTTATCATTAGCTCCCCCGAGGTGTCGATGGTTTTCCATTAAATCCGAATATATTATACGATGAGGGCACCAAAGCAGCTTTCTTTCCCTTCATCTTATCATATGTTTGTCCGAAAAGTATATCAACGGAACTCCCAGGGTCCACGAGTATTCTGGGCATCGCTACCTTTCCCATTTGGAGGGTGATGACCAAAGGGTCGTTGTGTGATCTTCCCTCGTTGGGGATGTCTGCTGCAGAAAAGAAGACAGATTGCTTTTGCCATTCTTCTAGATGATTCTTCGTGACTACGCTTAGTATTTCCTCTCCCTCGAAATCCCTCTTATGGATTCGGTCCGTTTGGATACCCTCGAGGCCCTTTGTGTGAACGATGGAATTACAGGCGCCGAACCTCGGAATGTCTCTATAGATGGTTATCACATAAGCTTCGTGCTTCGGCTCTTCCTTCGGCTGTGGCTGATTTGGAGGGGGCTTTGGCAGCTCCAGGAGGTGTTTGAATTGTTCCCTGGTTATGAAGAAATAAATTTGGTCTTGTGCCGTAACGCAATCTTATGTCGTATGCCCGTAAAATTTATGGAACTGACAGTAGTCCCTTGAATTCTTTGTGTGTTTTGGTTGATTACCCCTGCTTCTGGGATATCTTATTTCACCAGCGAACTCGGACTGCTCGATAGTCCGAAGAGCATCCTCGATGGGTACGCAAAGCTTTGGGAGTTTCCTATCATGAAAGGCAGGGAATCCTGGCTTAGTTGCCCCGAATTTTCTGTTTCCCTGTCCTTGCTGGTTGTTATTTCCTTCATATTCTCGTCGAGAGTTGTTTCCTCTGCTATCATTGTATTTTCGATTGTCGTGGTACTTGCCATCTCCGAATTTTCCTTCGTTTCCATAGCGACCATTATCATCTTGTCTTCCTCGCTTCGACAGATCCCCCGATTGAGTATTCATTGTTTGACCTCGTTCTTCGAGCGATAAATTGTTTATTGAGTGAACCTGTTTTAGGATGGTTTCCTTCCCCAAGGTTGCCTGTTCTTTGATTTCTTCCAAGGTAATTCGCTCCTTCTTGTATTTTCGGAGATCTTGTAGCGTCTCTAGGTTCTTGGAGAAGAGCCTGTCATACAGAGGATGGTTTTTATCAAGAGCGTTGATGAATGCTCGTACTTTGTCCTTTTCTATAGCTCCGTTCCCCACCTCTACGCACTGTTCAATCCATCTGTTTGTTAGGCTCTTGGTGGTTTCTCCTGGCCGTACCCGGATGCTGAATAATTTTTCCACCCCTGGCTTGGAGGAGTTGTTGTATAGGAAGTGTAGTATAAAGACTTTGGACAGTTCCTCGAAGGAAGAGATCGAGCTGGCTGGGAGGTTTTCATACCAAGCGAGGGCTTCTCCTTTCAAACTAGAAGGGAAATATTTATTGAGCACTTCATCTCTATCAGCATAAGCCAAAAATACTCGGAGATACATTTTAATATGCACGGTCGGGTCTCCCGAGCCATCGAAGATTGATGTGAAGGTGGGTATAGTGCATTTTATTGGAATCGCCATTGAGAGGATTTCTGGACTTAGAGGTGAGCGATTGACATCATTCATTGCCTGCGTGAGTTTAATTCTGTCGCTTGACTGGATCCCGTTGTCGAAAAACTCGGCTCAGAGTGTCTTGATCTGGTCCAGCATTGCCTGTTGTAGGGCTCTAGCTTCGGCTTCCTTCTTCGTTTGGTTACCTTCGCTGAGTATTTGCATGCTTTCCTTCGGATATACTCCTGGTTCGGTCCTTTTGCTGGATATTGTGATCCCGTGGCCTTTGCTTACGCCCTTGGTCTTGATGTATGTTTTAGATACAGAGTGTTCCTTCGTTTGAGATATGTTGTTTGGACGAGAGTGTCCTTCGCTGCATCCTTTGTAGTTGGATGCAGACTTTTCTGCCACCTTTTTATTTGCTTCAGCTTGTTGCTTTTTTAGCTTTTTTATCTTTCTGTTTTTCAAAATTAACTTCTTGAACTGTGCAACTCTTCCAGTATTTTCTTCGGTTGGTTGGTGTAAAGGCATGTCGTTGTCAGGGACGGCCGCTTCGTCTTCATTTTTGTCGTTTTCGCCATTTTCTTCTTGTACTTGCTGCCGAGGTAGCTCGTTAGCCTCTGGGAATCCTTCTCCCTCTGGGCCTAAGTCCTCTACATGCACTTCGTCCTCATTTACTTGTTCTCTATGCTGGACTGTGCTAGCCGCCACCTCGGGGATAACCCTTTACTCGTTGAAAATCTAGTGTAATATTGTCTCGAGGAACCGGTCCCTTGCCTCGAAGATCCCACTTGCTGCTTCGGAGCCTGGTCAGATTTCGAAGCCATTCTGGTTGTGACCTGTCAGAAGACAAAAAACCCGTGAGGTCCAAGGCGGCTACTGCAGTGTACTATGTCGGCCATTTAGGTCTGTACGTTGCAACGGTTTTTTATCATGCGAGTTTTTAGCGCAGGTCATATTTAGGTATTAACTATATTTTTTTGTCTTTTAGCCAAAACCATCTTTCCTCATGATTCCTGCATAAGAATTTATTTCCAAATGTAGCAGGTATTTTGAAAACCCTAAAAATAGGTCTAAAAGATTTTTCCCATAATCGTTTTCTTATAGCTAACCTCAATTTTAAGGCATATATGATGAAAATCAACTACCATTTTTGAAATCGGTTTCGTCATGCCAAGGTTTGAATACCTTAGTGGATGACCTTTCCATCTGATGATTTGCTCATAAAACCCTTAAACATGCTAAAGCCTTGAAGGATCTTTTAGATGCTTAAGGTACTGGAGCTTCTTTTAAAGAACAAGCTTTGAAAATCTTTGAAAGGATGAAGCCTAGTTAGCAATTCGGGATACGGGAACAAGTTCGGGACGGCATACGCACGTGTAAATTCGTTTTTTACGTATTGGAAATTCGGTCCACTATTCGGTCAACGATTCGTTATTCGGCAGTAATTCGGAACGGCATACGTACGTGTATAATTCGATTTAGAAATGTGAATTCGGTACGTAAAATTCGGCATAGTAAAATATTGTTTTAATATAATTTTATAGAGTTGTAACAACATTTAGTGGATTATACATAAATTTTTTGGTGATTAATGGATTATATATAAAATATGGGTAACTTTAGCACCAAATGTTGTCTGGCTCACTGGTTTAGGTAGAGTACAAGGACACACAGTGCACGGGTTCGAATCTCTCCACCCTAAATTTTTAAAATTCAACGACAAAAGAGAATTTGGGTTGATTTAGTGGATATGGGGGTGATACAGCGCGCCGAATTGAGGAGGTGAATAATTCGTGAATCCGTATAATTCGTACATTATACGTTCAGGCCATATAATACGCGAATAGGCTTTGGTGTATCAATTGGACGGCCGATTGATATGTTATACGCGAATACGTAAAGATTCGCGAAAAATTCGCCGAATTGCTAACAAGGGGATGAAGAATGAAAAATCACAGGCAAACCCTAAGTTGTTTTAATCAGTCCCTGTTTCTAGCGCCAAACAGTATGAGTAGAAAATCTGCATAGGTACATGATGTTCTATAGCCCTCA
>JAJJMA010154240.1:0-10443 GCA_023529015.1 Papaver nudicaule | reverse complement strand
CATCCATGTTTTGCATACCGATTTGCACTCCAGAACAGACTCGACTGGTAGTCGAGTCAATATCTCTAATGTCATCTCCAAAGGGAGATTATTGAAATAATTCATCAAACTCCTTGTAGTCGAAGAAAGAAGGGATGTGTAGATACCCCCTTTCGGATCAAGGGTAAAACAGTCACCCTTTCAACCGAGTTGCCCAAAGAGAGCCGCTGATGAGATCACGGGCGCGCTTGGCATGACTAAGGAGAATAAGTTCGGCAAGCGCGCAGGGACTCCGGTATCAAAATTTGGAAGCGAAGGACCATAGCTCCGCGGAGACAGCGGGTCGTCCGGCAGAGTCAAGCCGCGGCTGTTAGAAAGACTTGACTGCTGAAGGCACGTGTTACTGACAGCATGACTGTATCCCCTGAAAAAGTCAGGGACTGACGTTAGCAGTCGTCCTGTGAAGAGTACGTGTACGGCGGTCTATGGGGAATATTTCTAGATTTGGTTTGGGGTAACACGTGTCGTTATCCCAAGGGTTGACTATGCATATAAATAGTCTCCCAGTAGCCATATTTAGGGGATTCAGTTATTACCTTTTGTAAAGATCACCTTGTACTATTTTCTAGAGCAGAGTCTGTACCCTCTGAATTCTCTGACTTAATACAAATGGCGACTTCACAGGTCTCTGACTCATAGACTCTAGTACGGGTTTTACGACATGGCCGCTGAAAAACAGTCTGGCGGGAGCGACCTTCCAGCGGATGATACCTGAGCAACCCTAGGATTAATCGGTTACAGCAGAAGACAACCTGTTGCGTCATCAAGTGTAGCCGCGAACCAGACCTCGAATGCAAGAACTTCTAATGCGACCTTAGAGACGGCGATACATGCGACTGACAATGAAATAGAGAGACAAGTCATTCCGGTTGTACATCCAGCTCAGCAAGACGAGCACTCCCAGGAGGACCTGCGGACAACTGAACGTGAGCAAATACTAGCCTCTCTTCACGAAGGGGATGCGCGCAGAAAAGCACTGGTGACAAGATTAACGCAAATTACTGCAAGCAGCCCTGGTGGGGACACTGACGAAGAAGAGGAAGAGAGTGACATAGACAAACATGTATCTCCGAAGAGATTTGGTACTTCTGGCGCAATAGACCAATGACATCCCCGCGGCTTCACGCAAGGATCCAGGGAAGGGTCCGGAGGAGCACAAGAGCCGGCTTCAGGCCTCTTCCTCAGTGAGGGCATGGATGAGAAGTTCACCAAATACATGGAAAGGAACTTCGGCTTGCACGCACAAGCAAACGCTTACGCAATACACTCCCCTTTCCCTAAAGCACTAGTGGATAAGCCCATGCCGCCTCTATGGAAAAGTCCGAAGTATCGACTATTTGATGGAATGGGCAACGCCACCGAGCACATGCATCGATTCACCATGGCGTTGAACGAATCTGCTTCTAAAGAACATGTATGCCTTAAGGAATTTGGAAAATCACTAACCTGTGACGCGTTCACCTGGTACATCACGCTCAAGCCAAATAGCATCCATTCTTGGGAAAAGCTACATCAAGTGTTCATGCAGAAGTTTTACTCTAAACCGGTAACAATGTCCTTGTCTTCCCTGTGCACCCTGCAATTCAAAGAAACAGATGATATGCGGACATCAGTCCAACAGTTTAGAGCATCATACCTAATATGCCCCACAAAAATACCGGAGAAGGATTTAGTCGGCATGTGCATAACGCTCTTACCATTGGATTACCACCTAATTTTCCAGAATGGACGCTTGGAAACCCTGGCCGACTTGGAAGAAGCCGCAAGTCGCGCTGATGTACATCGGAAAAGCATGCAGATAGCTGGGAAGCAATTTTCTCATTCCATTGCCTACATTAAAAATGATGCTCCCCAGCGGAAAAGATCCGCCGGACCAAGCGAGGATAACCGCCAGCATAAGAATTTCGACAATGATAGAGAAGAACCACCGGAGTATCCCTGTAGCATAGATACATTAGCTGAGCTTTTAACTGAATGGGTAAAGACGGGGGAAATGCAACTTCCCCCTGCCCACGGGAACCGTCTGAACAAGACAATCAACACATGCGGTATTGCATGTTTCACAGACGCATAGATCACCCAACCAAGGATTGCCGTACTCTCAAATGGAGATTTCACAGACGACTTCGACGAGGAGATATCGAGATCGAGGGTGGAAAAATTAGACAAGAGCCATTTAAGACACATCAAGCGGCTATGATCAGTCATGACCCAAGGACGGAAGAGCGACAGCCATTGGTCCAGGAAAAGAAAACTATGGACGTACCTAAGCCTGATAGGCAGCGCAAGACTAGCAGGTACTGTCAATATCACCGGACTCGGTCTCATAGTACCAGCGAATGTCGTGTCATGCGGGTCCTGTTTGCCAAGAAAACCAAGAAGGCAGTCGCTCAGGACGGACATATTGTAGCGTCCGCAGTACAACATAGTCCCGCAGAACCGGTTACTCAACGCAAGAAAATCCCTCCCAAAAGGAAGCATTACTGCTGGTACCATCAATCCGAGAGCCACACAGCCGAACAATGTCGAGCTTTAAGAAGAGACATTGAAGAAAAAGAACAGATCGACATGCGGCATCAGGTGGCAACTGCGGAATATCAAAATTCAAACACGGAGGAGGTTACAGACCAAGATTCAGCATATAACACAGATAACAGCAGCGGTGGAACAAAAGCCTTTGTTCTCCGAATTTTTCGACACGCTGGGTTTTGACGCAGGACAAGCAAGGCAGGCATCTATCATTCTCACACGGATTGCAGCACGCAAAGACATAAATACCTTCTTAGACAAAAAGTACCTGCTCCCGTATAGTACCATTACGTTCTCGGAAGAGGACAGAAGAGTATACTGCGACCACACGCGCCCACTTTATGTTACAGCATCAATTCAGAAGCATGAATTTGGACGAGCATTCATTGACAACAGCGCATCCTTGAATTTAGTTCCATTGCATATATTAGAAAGTATTGGCGTCAAAGAGACTGAAATCAAAAGATTCAGTACGAGAGTACAGGGTTTCGGCGGAATCAGCCAGCAAACACTTGGCACCATCAATCTGGAGATTCGTGTGGGACCAATACGAGCTTCGAAGCCCTTTCATGTTATGGATATCCATACCGCGTATCACATGCTGTTGGGGCTCCCATGGCTGCATAAGCACGGAGTGGTGGCATCTACCTACCACCAATGTATCAAATTTATCTTGAAAGACAAACAAAAGCGTGTTTCGGCAACGCTGAACCCATTCTCCACGGAGGAGGCGAACCTCGCGGAAGCCGCATTCTATGACGTGTTAAGCGAACCAAGTGAAATAACGACACAGATTTACGCAACCCCAATTCCGGACTGGGAAAGTACTTACCAACAACAACAAGCTGCTGGAAGCAGCAACTCTCAAAAGAATGGAACGCATAAAAAATTCCGCATCGAAACTCTGCCTGGAGGCAGGAAGATCTATCGGTTATAGCAATCAGCGGGGTTCGAACCCTGTGAGGATGTCTACACGACAGAAATTGAGGAAGACCCAAAGGGAAACGAACCCCAGTTTTTCGAGAGAGCAACGGCAAAAGACACCACGTCTCATTCAACAAAAACAAAATCCGTAAACGTAGGAACTTCAACAGAGACAAAAATGATGGAAATCGGCACAGAGTTGAGCAGCGAGGAGGAAGGTGAGCTGGTGGCGCTTTTGAAAGAATTCCAGGACGTTTTCGCATGGACCTACAAAGATATGCCCGGTTTAAACCCAACGTTGGTATGTCATGAGCTACACACCACCCCAACCGCTAGACCAATAAAGCAACCAAAGCGTCGGTTCTCGCACGACATGGAGGAACTGATAAAAGAAGAGGTCAATAAGCTAATCAAGGAAAATTATGTCCAGTCAATTCACCACCCGGATTGGCTAGCTAACGTCGTCCCGGTAAAGAAGAAAAATGGGAAAATACGCTGCTGTGTTGACTTTGGGGATTTGAACAGGGCGTGCCCCAAAGACGAATTTCCTCTTCCCAACATCGACATGTTAGTGGACGCCACGGCCGGCCATGAGATGTTCTCCTTTATGGACGGATATAGTGGTTATAACCAAATCCGGATGAAGGAGTCCGATGCGAAAAAGACAGCGTTCTCGACACCGCTTGGAAATTTCTACTATGTGGTAATGCCGTTTGGACTCAAAAACGCGGGAGCAACCTATCAAAGGGCTATGACGCATATCTTCCACGACATGAACCACCACATCATAGAAATCTATATGGATGATATAGTCGTCAAGGCAAAGAAAAGACACGAGCACACGGACAACCTGAGAAGAATTTTCAAACGATGTAGAGAATATGGATTAAAAATGAACCCATTGAAATGTACTTTCGGGGTCTCCTCCGGAAAATTCCTAGGTTTCCATGTTACTAACAGCGGAATAGAGGTAGACGACGATAAAGCATCAGCGATCCTAACAATGAAGTCTCCCACAACGGTAAAAGAGCTGCAGACCCTAATGGGGAAGATCAATTATGTCCGTAGATTTATCCCAGGGCTAGCGCAGCACCTACAAGCGATGTTCCCACTGTTACAGAATGATGTAAAATTCGAATGGGGCGAGCCGCAACAACAGGGGATGAACAAGATGAAAGAATGCCTTACGCACCCACATGTGCTGCGACCCCCAGCGCAAGGGGAGCCTTTTTACTTGTACCTCGCTAACACGGACACAGCGATAGGCGCGGTACTAACCCAAGAAAGGGAGGGTAACGGATCGTTTCATGTACCTATTTATTATGTAAGCAGGACCCTCAAGGGACCAGAGCTACGGTACTCGCCAGCTGAGAAAGCT
The DNA here is from genome assembly GCA_023529015.1 of Papaver nudicaule. Taxonomy (NCBI): domain Eukaryota; kingdom Viridiplantae; phylum Streptophyta; class Magnoliopsida; order Ranunculales; family Papaveraceae; genus Papaver; species Papaver nudicaule. Next base: position 5,573 of record JAJJMA010154240.1, on the reverse strand, counting down.
TGTCTACCTTTGATATATGCGGCACAGAAGATACGTGATAAGGTGTCGAACCTATCAAGAATATGTTCTCGATTCTAAACAACACAATTAAGATGTAGCAAAGTAAGTCGAGTTCGAATCCACAGGGAGGTGTGAGTTTTTGTTGTTATAAAGTTTAGGTTTTGTTGTTTTTCAATAATAAGAATTCTGAAAATCGTAAAGATGTAATCAAATAAGAGAGGAACATTGATTAAGGAATCATTCTCGACCACGAAACAGGAATCAAATTGATATAAAGCTAATTCTCTACAATCTTCTCAATATTAGCAACCCTAGAAAAGATATAAGCTCATATAATCCGGTTATTTCCTATATTCACCTAAAAGAATAAGTTCTCCTCAAGGATTCTATTCATGTGAGCACCTAGAATAAGCTCTCTAGATAAAACTCACTTGAATGCATTAAATTCTATGAAATAGGTTACTCCTAGTGATGAGCACATAAGATCGACTCATACACTAGTGTCAATTTCTACATAAAAGTGTTTAACAAAATCCCTTCATCAACAAAAATATATTGCTACTTGTGTTGAGACCTCCAAGACAATTACGGGTCTAGAAAATCTCAACTAGCAATTGTTAATCAACAATTCAATTTCGAACTTGAACTATCAAATAACATTCATAATAATAACATAGTAGAACTTGAACAATAAAGAAGAAGAATTGCGGAAAAATCGCTTATTGAATATCAATTATAAATCCATGTTTCGGGTTTTGAAATCAACCCTAACCAATAATAAAAATCTAGCTACTCATGTTTTTGGAAATAAACAATAACATCTTTTGAAAATAAAAATAAGGTTTTGAACTTGAACAAAAATAAGAAATCAAACTTTTAGGGTTTTTCCAACTTTTTCCAAAACTGCAGCAAAAACCGATGTAAAGGATGATCCAAACCCTCTTCTGTGCCTCCTTTTATATCTCTAAAACCCTGCCAAACCGTATCTGGTAAACACCCATGTTTCCTTCCAGTCCCAACTCCGGTGAGCCTCCAAAAACCCAGCTCACAAGCCCAATCCAATACTCTGTACCATCGCCCTTAGCCACTCCAATTCATCTCTCCACCAGACTCGCAACCACAGCACAAGACTGCACCAGCGCCATAGTTCCAGGAATTCTCAAACTCACCCAAATCTCAGCTCCCAGCACAAACCAATCCCTGGAACACCTCCAACAGTTCACTGCAACAACCCCATTACGGACTACCTGAACTTGAACTTCCCATCAGCTGCAATCTGACTAACTCACCTGCCACTGGAATCTTACCAGACTCACATAATAGACCCATACAAACCAGCAGCACCATAACAACAGCTTCACATCTGTATCACATTGCCTGCCATAGCTCTGCCTTTGCCTTCAAACCCTGCACAAGCCACCAGTTCTGAACCACACACCAGCAGCGCAGCAGAAAAGAATCACATCTTGAATCTCCACAGAACAGCTATTCAAATCCACAAATTCCACCACCATGAATCTGAGCTACATAACCATGACAAGCAGCTAACAGTAAACCCCCTACTTGCCTTCAAACCTTCGTTTCCAGCCATTAACCCTTGTAATCATCTCTACAGCCACACCAGACCATTGTAGTCTCACACCTCAAACTGTAGAAACTAGAAACTCCTGCAGAACCCTTGGCAACATCATACAATAAACCCCATTCTGCTTTACTGAACTTCACAGCAACCACCATCAGAAAAACACCAACACAGCAGCCTTAACCTCATCAGCCAGAATCACACCCATACTCTCCTCTTGTTCTTTGACTTACCACCTCACAACCCTGGCTACAACAGCTACTGACCTCCACAGGAACCCACAGCAAACCATGGCAGTAAAACCTTTTGTAATCACCTACAAGGCTCACCAAAAACCACCAGCAAAACCCTTCCTAAGAACAGTCATTTACCCCCAGATATCACCATGAATCATCACCCTAATCTCTGCAACTGTAATGGCTTCATAAGCCCCTTGAAATTCAGCCACCAGACTCCACAAATCTCATGACAAGCCATCAAATTGAATCTAACCCGAGCTCCAATTTCCATTGTAGATCATCACCTGAACCCTAATCTTCACAAAGCAACAACAAATTCTTCTCTTCACTGACTTTGACAATCTGGAATTGATCCTAACAGCTTACAATTCCCAGCAAACTTCTCCCTTTTTCGTCTTCTACAGCTAGAATCTAACCCCTCTTGAAACCTTGTATGTTTCTCTCAATCGCCATTTCTTCTCCTCTATGCTCTGCCTCTTCCTGTTTATTTCAGTCATAGATCTAAAATGAAGAAAAATCTCGAGTCTGACTTTTGTAAAGATAAAGGACACCCCTTAGCGAAGTACAGTGGATGGAAATAACGCGTCTGCCTTTAAACTGTGGTGCTTCTGAAATCCAAAATGGTTGCCCCTGGTCCATTCCTTTAAACATATTTGGGTGCTCCAGTAATCTTTCTTTCACATCTCTTGGCTTCCTTCAGTAATTCAGCGTCTGCCCCTTAGTGATTCTCTTTTGCGACACCTTTGTGCTTGTCTTCTTTTCGTGTCTAAAGGCCATCAACTCCGTATGACTCCAAGTTATGAATTGAGTTGTTATTTGTTTCTTTTGTTGTAACTTAAAGAAATTGTACCTGCAAAATAGAAAACAACGTTATATAACCAATGTACGAGGCATAAGCTTAACTAAAGTGTATAATAAGGTACTCTTGAGTAGGTGTTTTAAGGCACCTATCAATACGTCATTACCTTCTGGGACACAAGAACTTTGTTGTGGCGGCGGCCAACCCAGTGATGTACCTGACAACCAGACCAATCCTGTCTGGACGAATGGCACGGTGGGGCACCCAACTAACAGAGTATTCCTTCACCCCCGTACGTCCAAGAGGTGTCCGCGGTCAGGCGATTGCCGACTTGCTAGCTGCTTTCCCCGGAAGCGACTCGCAGGAGATTCATTTTGATATTCCCGGAGAAGTAGCAGCATCTCTAGAAGAAAACAAGGATGAAGGACTCTGGCAAATGTTTGTAGACGGTTCGTCTCACACGAGGTATGGAGGAGCAGGGGTTCTCTTCCTAGATCCGGAAGGGAAACTTACATCCCATGCGTTCAAGCTTGACTTCCCGTGCACTAATAACTTGGCGGAGTATGAGAGTTTCCTCATCGGATTAACACTGGCCAAAGACATGAAAATAAAGAATCTAGTTGCGGTCGGAGACTCAAGGTTACTGACGCAGCAGATGGAAGGCGAATTTAATGTGAAGGAGCCAAGTTTAGCAGTATGCAGAGATAAGGCTCAAAAACTGATCAGATACTTCAACCACTTTACTATCACTCACAAAGCAAGGACGTCCAACAGGCACGCAGACGCTCTTTCCACACTTGCCACACTTGCCTCTAGTTTACAGATGGCCGAAGGAGATTCTGAAACGGTCACAGTTTTTAGACGCATAGCTCCCCTTTCATGGGTGGAGGACTTCATACAAGAGGAAGCCAACGACTGGCGAAGCCCAATACTAACGGACCTCCGAAAAGATCTGGAAGATAGACAATTGTCATGGAAAGAGCTCAAGGCTTTTTCCATTATAAACGGGAGTTTGTACTTCAACTCCACAGGCGGAGCCTTATGTAGGTGTCTCGGGCAAGATGAGGCCAAAGAAGTGCTAGAACATATACATGAAAAGACATGCGGACTAGCGTTGAGTATCCCGCTGTACCGAAGAATTCAGCGAGCTGGATACTATTGGCCTAGTCTCCTCACACAAGCAAATCACAAGCAAGAAAACTGCGAGAAGTGTCAGGAGGCTCCCCAACCAGCTGAAGTTTGTGTCGCCGAAGAAGACCAAGAAGACTGGCGCACGCCTTATCTGGAATACTTACAGAATGGAACCCTGCCTAACGAACAGATCAACAGGAAACGGATTACCAGAAAGGCGAGCAAGTTTGTGGTAGTTGATGGCGAACTATTTCGTAGAAGCTATAGTCAGAAAATGCTCAAGTTTCTAGGCCCGACCGAAGCTATCAAGGCAATGGACTTAACACATGCCGGAGAGCACCAGGGCAAAGCGAGATTGTACAGTCAAATCTACGATGCCGGCTTTTATTGGCCAACTATGGAGCATGATACGGCGGAGTATGTGCAAAAGTGCGACGAATGTCAGCGTCACGGAAACGTCATTCATGCACCGCATACAACACTCCACAGCATAATCACCCTCTGGCCCTTCCATAGCTGGGGACTAGATATCATTGGGCCAATCACGCCCAAGTCGTCAAAGAAACACGAGTACATCATAACAGCCACATAGCTCTTCACCAAATGGGTGGAAGCAATACCGCTGAAGGAAACTAAAGGAAAGGTTATTGCCGAGTTCATCAAAGAACACATTATCACCAGATTTGGCATACCTATGTACATCATTTCCGATAATGGTACACCATTTGTCAACAACGACGTGAAAAGTCTCTTCACCTCGTTCTACATCAAGTAAAAGACTTCCACACCGTACCACCCTCAAGGTAACAGACAGGCTGAAGCCACGAACAAGACGCTTCTCCGCATATTAAGCAGGAATTTATATGACAATAAGAGGAAGTGGAATGAGGAGCTCCCAATGGCTCTATGGGCGTACAGAACGTCTAAACGGACGTCCACGGGTGCTTCACCATACAGCCTCGTGTACGGCGAAGAAGCAATACTCCCAGCGGAGGTGGTATTAGGATCCGCAAGGGTATTGGCGGCGGCAGGATTGAACATCTCTGACGATAAAAGATTTCTAGCATTAGACAGGCTGGACGAAAAAAGAGACGCCGCATCTATCTATGCAAAGCAATACAGAGAAAGGCTAGCAAGGGCCTACAACCAGAAAGTGAAGCCGAGAGCATTTCGCAAAGGAGATTTGGTTCTAGCAATTGCCCAGCACGTGCAAAGAGATGCCAGCGCGGGAAAATTCGCTCCAAATTGGGAAGGACCTTTCCGGGTTACGGAGGTATCTGAGTATGGCTTTTACAAGATCGAACAACTAGATGGAAGACCAATCCCAGACAAGAGCAATGATCGAGTCAACGGTATCTGGTTAAAAGCTTATTATGTATGAAAAGTTAGAACGAATGGAATAAATTTGAACAACATCCAGATCTCACAAACTTACCCCGAGAACAGGGGTCTGAAACGAATGCTAGAGGGTTCTCACAGATAAGTGAGCGCCCAAGCAACAAACTTATCCCGAGAATAGGGATCTGATATGAATGCTAGAGGGTCCTCACCGATGAGGGGGGACCCAAGCAACAGTTTATCCCGAGAACAGGGATCTGAAACGAATGCTAGAGGGTTCTCACAGATGAGTGGGAACCCAAGCAACAAACTTATCCCAAGAGTAGGGATCTGATATGAACGCTAGAGGGTCCTCACCGATGAGGGGGGACCCAAGCAAAAAACTTATCCCGAGAACAGGGGTGTGAAACGAATACTAGAGGGTTCTCACAAGACGAGTGGGAACCCAAGCAACAAACCTCCAAGAGCCGGAGAACCCAGAAAC
>JAJJMA010154232.1:0-16485 GCA_023529015.1 Papaver nudicaule | reverse complement strand
AATGAAGAAGGCATTCGAGCTTGGAGTTTTAAGGAGAGGGAAGAACAGGCAATAACATGTCACCATCAGAGAGCATTCCCTCCAAAAATTGTTAAAACCATGATAGACATTAAACTATTCAGGCAAAAATGAATATTTTGTGTCGGAATAATAAACAACAGTCTGGACGGACTACAGAGAAAAATCATATCATAAGAAATAATGAAGGAAAAAGAAAAATGGGGAAGAATAAGGATACTCATTCCACTCGCACCTTCAAAAACATACTCGTTAAATAACTCGACCGACTAAGGAACGAATCTACACCAACGTACAGTGAAGCCATCCGCAGTAACCGACCAAGGAACCGATCAGCATCAACCAGAAGCATCCGCGCAAGCATCAGAAGACCAGCACGATCTCCACCAACCAGTCATCCCGAGGTTCATAAAAAAAGGCAGATTGTGGGTGCCATATTTCATATGTACCCTAGAAGTCACAGCAAGAGCGCACACTAGTATGTAAGAGCGGGGGATCAGATATGACCACACGCGTAGTCCATGTAATAGGTTGCAGGCGGAGGGAATAGCCTATGCACCCCGAAGTATGATGTAATACCCTAGGACCCTATTGCCCTCCGCATAGCGGAGAGAGGAATGTAACCGACATAGTCTGAATGCACTTTACAGTAGCAAGGTCGCGCTGATCGTTGGGGGATTTGTCCCCAATGATCTCTATAAATAGAGACCCTCTACTTCCAAAGAGGGGATCCCAGGTCATTCGTGTCAATAAAGAATACCTTTACTCTTCTATCGTTTATGTTCTTTGTGTTAGTTTTACTTGGGTGTATTGTTGGGTATTTCCAGCAATTACAAATCCAATGGTCTTATTAGTCGCCTCTGCTTGTCCGTTGTTCTGAGGGTAAATTGGAGTTGACTTTTCCAACTTCACACCATATGTGGCGAGGAGCTCTTGAATGTTCTCACCGACCAACTGTTTTCCATTGTCTGTGCAAATCTCTGTCGGTACGCCAAATCTACAAAAAATATTTTCCCAGATGAACACGAATACCTCTTTTCCTATCTGGTTCTGCAATGCCTTAGCTTCACACCATTTGGAAAAGTAACCTGTAGCCACGATGATATAATTCCTTTGCCCTGACCCAAGTATGAGTGGACCTATGATATCAATTCCCAACTTGGCGAAAGGCCAAAGACTGATAACTGAATTCAAAGAAGTTCAGGTGCCTTAATCCTATTTGCGAATCGCTGACACATTTGACATCGTTGAGCATACTCTTTAGCATTTGTATTCATCCAAGGCCAACAATATCCTTGCATCCTAATTTTCAAAGCGAGGGCTCGCTGGCCACTATGATTTCCATAATCTCCTTCATGGATTTCAGTAACTTCTTACCTTCCTCTCTCGTCACACATCTTAGCAAAGGTCATGAAAATGATCTCCGACATAATATCCCGTCTCTGAGCTCGTAATTCGCCGATCGACTAATCACCTTGTGAGAAAGGATATTATTTCCTGGCATGGTGAGATGATCCAAATAATATTTGATTGGTTCTCGCCAATCAGTTTCTACTGATTCTTCAATATTCATCGCCAAAACCTCTCTGCATTCTCGCTCATCTACTGAAGACTGACTTACTCGTTCATTTGCTATAGAAGTAACCTCTGGGTCTGTCATCATGGATGAGATAAATGCCAAAGCTTCGGCGTGCCTGTTATCCTTTCTGCAGATATGTCTGAACTTGATACCAGTAATCTGTTGGGCGTACTCCCTGGCAAGTTTCAGATATTTCTGCAAGGAAGATTCATGCGTTTCGTATTGCCCCTCTATTTGACGAATCACTAACTGCGAGTCACTGGTTAAGCGAACCTCACTGATGTCCATTTATATGATGAGTCTCATAGCCTGTATCACTGCTTCATACTCTGCCTCATTATTAGTTGTCGGAAATTCGAGTCTCAACGAGTGAACAGTTCTTGCTCCTTTGGGCGAAGTAAACACAATGCCAATTATGTTTCCTTCACGATTGACTAATCCATCACATAGACTTCCCACCTTGTTGGGTCGCTATGAAATAACTCTGGTGCCTCATTATCAGGTTCATCTTCTGCGAATAGAATGTCATCCAAAGCCTCATCATCGTCGACTGGGAAATCTGCAAGGAAATCGGCGATAACCTGAGATCTCTGAGTTGTACGAATAGCATATTTAACACCATATTGCTCAATTTGAGTGTTCCACTTGGATACTCGCCCTGCTCTTTGTGAACTATGTAAAACAGATTCAGTAGGAGTTTTAGTTAAGACAGTGATAGAATGTGCATGAAAATAAAGGCGCTAGGAAGCGAAAACCAGAACTATGATTAATTTTTCAATTTCGGTGTAGTTATTCTCAGTTGGCTGCAGGGTTCTGCTAATGTAATATATCGACGTCTCTCCTCCATTTGTTCGTACAACAACTGCAATGATTGCTCCTGAAGTTGCGGCGAGATATACTCTAAGCTCATCATCGGGTTCTGGTGGCTGTATGGCTGGGTGGGTGGCGAGATACCTTTTGAAGCCTTGAAAAGTTGCCTTATGATCTTCACTCCAACTGAATTTCTCTACTTTTTTCAGCATGTTGAAGAAAAGCTTGCATTTATCTGAGAATCTCGAGATGAATCTGTTGAGGAATGCCAATGTTCCATCAAGTCGTTGAACATCTTTTAATGTTACCGGCGAGGGCATGTCTCTAATTGCCTAAACCTTCGTTGGGTGCTTCCACACCATTTTTGGTGACGACGAAACCCAAAAACTTCCCCGAGGTAACACCAAAGATGCATTTTACTGGATTTGTTTTTAGCTTGGTAATCCTCATATGATCGAATATTTCCTTGAGATCTTGCACATGAGTTTTGTTCACCTTAATTTTCACCAATATATCGTCGACGTAAATTTCCATAGTTTTTCCAATCCACTTCTCAAACATATTCTGAGCCATCTCTTGATAAGTTGCGCCAGCATTTTTAATACCAAAAGGCATTTTGTATAACAGAATAAACCTTTAGTTGAAAAAAAAGTTGTATGTCTCTGATCTTCCTTGGATAAGGATATTTAATTGTACCCTGGAGTATTCATCCATAAAAGATAACAACTCATGCCCTGACGTGGCGTCAACAGTCTGGTCAATACTCGGCAAAGGAAAGTTGTTCTTCGGGCAAGCTCTGTTCAAGTCGCTGAAGTCAATACAAATTCTCACTCCGTTGTTCTTTTTTGGCACCACGACTATGTTTGTTATCCACTCGGGGTACTACACTGGTCTGATAATACCAGAAGCTCTCATCTTGTTTATCTCGACTTCAACTGCTTCTCTGTAAGCTGGTGCCAATTTCCTTATTCGCTGCTTGAATGGCCTGACCTTAGGGTCGATATCCAACTTATGACATGCTATGCTTGGGTCGATACCTGACATCTCATCCATCTTCCAAGCAAACACATCAATATATTCTCTCAGCAATGCCTCTAACTGAGCTGATTCTTCTTCATTTAACAAAGTGCCAACTTTGAAAATTTAAGGATCATCCCTCTCGCCGATGTTTACGTCTCTGGTAGGTTCTACCGCTGTAAAATGAAATTTTGGTTCTCCCATCGGTGAAGGTTCCTTTAATTGCTATAAAGGCGCTGGTGCTGATTTTCCTGAGGTCTCTACATTCTGTGATGTATGGACATACTTTGAGGGATCGGCGAGGAACTCATTAAACTGTAATTCTTTAACCTTCTCATTTTCGTGCTTCTTTTTCTCATTTATCCTTGCCTTCCTGGATTTTCGCATCTTGACGTCCACTTCATTACAAGCTTTTGCTTCAAATGGATTTCCAATGAACTCGGCGACTCCTTTAGGCGTTGGGAACCTTAATCGCTGATGGTATGTAGAAGGAACCCCTATGAGACTGTGCAAGCAAACTCTTCCCAAAATGGCAGACATCCACAACACAAAAAGTATTTTTCAGGATCAACGAGTCCCAAATGACGACCTTTAATGTAACTTCTCCCTTGGGATTTGATAAAATCCCATTAAATCCATAAATATTATACTTGGAGGGTATCAGCGACTGAATCGGCGAGTCTTTCGACTTCATTGCTTGGTAAGCTGAATCAAAAAGAATATCAACTGAACTCCCTGGATCAATAAGTACTCTTGGAACTTTGAACTTCCCCATTTGAATTGTGAGTACCAATGGATCATTGTGATTTCTTCCCTCTGATGGCACATCTACAACAGAAAAATGTCCCGGTGCTTTCATCCATTCCAACAATGGTGTTTGCTTGACACCGATACTACAGATCTCCTTCCCTGATCTATCTCGCTTATGCACTCTCGCCATAACGTTGTTGTGGAATTCATCCCTGGTAATCGTTGAATGCACAATGGAGAAACAATCTAGCTTTAGGAGGTCTCTGTCTACCTTTACCTCAAATACAGTCGGTATGGGGGTGCTCTGAATTGGTTGCACGAGGGCTGGAGGTGCTGGGGGCAACTCTAAGAATTCTTGAAATCTTCCCTGACGAATAAACCTGTGAACTTCACGCTGAACACCTGTACAATCTTCTGTAGAATGGTCATGGAACTCATGGAATTTACAAAAAGAGCTAGTATTAGTTGGAAGATACAGAGGATTTCCCCGATTATGAGGATAGCGAATGTCATCCCTATAATTTGAGTTCTCAATCTGTCCCCAAGCATCAGCATAAGATACACAAAGCTTTGGAAGTGTAGCATCCTGAAAATTTCGCTGATTTGCTCGGCAATCACCGAACTTTTGATTTTCGTTGTTGTATCTTCTTTCACCATTGCTGGATCGTCGACTATCGTATCCACTTCTACCATCATTCCTACCTCTGCTGCTCTGTCTATCTCTTCCTTCATATCCATCTCGCTTACCCGGGCCCCGAGCCTCAATGCTGACCACTATTAGCTTGATTTTGCACTTGTTTCTGTGGATTTTCGGGTATCACTATCGCCGAAGATGGAATTCTTGCCAATCGATGTTGCTTTGCTTTCAACCATTCTCTTTTCAATTCTTCTTTCTCTACTGGGGAAAATTTGTTGATGGAATGAATTTGCTTCCCCTTTTCTTTTTTCTGCTTAAGATTAGAGCTGTCAACGGGTCGGGTTAGGGTCAACCCGTCACGGGTCAGCCCTAGCCCTAACACCATTTGTAAACAAGCCTAATACCTCAACCCTAGCCCTAGACGGGTTGACCCGTACGGGTTGACGGGTTGGCTTGTTAAGATAGAAAGCCAGAGAAAAACAAAAAAAAAATTAAAAAAATTCTAGATATACAAAGGAGTTTACACAAAGCTTTACACCACAAGACACAACCAAATTTTAAAAGCGGACCCAACTGCACATCACACCATATCATATGATTCAGTCACAGAGTACTGACCATTGGATCCCCCAATGTGTAAAGCTTTGTGTAACCTTTGTCAACATATAATTACTCAAAAAACATTGATGCATGTGAGAGTCGAAGATGGGACCTCCTGCGCGCTACGCTACCATTGTAACCACTATACTGTTTTAGTTTTTATGAATAACAACAGGTAATTATCTAAATGCAACGTCATTCAATGATTTATATAGACGACCACATAAACCCACATCATCACCATTCTCCTGTCTACTGCGCCACTTTCTATTTCTTATATCTTTTCAGTTTTCAGTTATTGTGAACATCAAATATGTAAGGCGTCTACAACCTTCAAGATCTTCTTTGATTAATTTTCTTTATGGGTATTCTTGATTTATGTACCAGTGTCTATAACCGTGGAATCAAAATCTTCTTTAATCTATTTACTTTTTTTTTTTTGATAAAATTATATTTACTTCATCTATGAGTGAAATCAGTTATCACTGAAATGGATATCTTGATCTATGAACTTATGTGTCTAACCATGTAATCAAGATCTTCGTTAATTATGTACTTGTATGGGTATTGAGAGAAATCAATTAGGAGTGAATTCATTATTTGGGTATTCCATATGTTTAGAACTTTAGATCTGTTTAGTATGTGAGTGTTACTTGTTATTTGGATCTAAAATAATCAAGATTCTGAACTTCAGAATCTGTAACTCTAATAATTGGTGATTACTTAGATTTAATTAAGGAAAACTCAACTGATTTGAGTGATTCAAAACTATTTATGGTTGAGTTCTTCCTCAAATCCTCAGAATTTGCTACTTTAGAACAACAATAATAATATTAACTGGTAACCCGCGGGTTGACCCTAGCCCGGCTTGTTTATAAACAAGCCAGAAACATCAACCCTAACCCTAGCCCGTTTAGCTAACAAGTCGGGCCGGTCCGGGTTGAAACAAGTCGGACTAGGGTTGACCCGCGGGTTGAGGCTCTAATTGATAGCTCTACTTAAGATCCTCTTCCTGAATTTCTTCCAATGCCATTCACTCGTTCTGCTTTGCTCGCATCTCCTTCATATCTTTTGGGGGATCCCAGTATAATTTTTTGAAAAGGGGATCAGTTGTTTCCATAGAACTAGTGAATGCACGTATCTTTTCTTTATCCGAGACCGCTGATCCTACCTCGCTGCTAATCCTCCTCCATCTCATAATCAAACATTTGTAATTGTCTGATGGTTTTTTCTTGTTGGCGAATAACTTTTCCACGCGAGTCCGACATTGGTTGTTTTGAACATAAGCCTCCAAGAATAATGTCTTTAATTTCTGGTATGAGTAAATTGTATCACTCACCAAGCCATCAAACCATGCCAACGCCTCATCCTTTACAACGGCATGGAATATTTTACACATTATGGTATCGTTTCCTGTCCATGCCGTCAAATCTCGCTTGTAACTGCGTAAATGCTGAGCTGGATCCCCAGTCCCATCAAAGATTGATGTAAAAGTTTGTACTGTGAACCTCTTAGAAATATATCCATCTAAAATATTGTCTGTGAAAGGTGTCTTCTTTGCCTCAGAGATTGTTGCTCCTAATTTGTGATCACTCAGCGAACCATGCAAAACCACTATTTGATGTTGTAATCGTCTCAACTCTTTTTGCACAGACTCATTTAATCCACTGATCTTTCCAGAGTCGTTGAAACCTTCTTGGTTTATCGCCACCTCGCCAATCTTCTGGTGTGCTCCTGAAATTGTTTGTTATGGTTTCTTTGGCGCACTAGAAATCTCTCCATATTTCCTTTTGTTTTTTCCCAGAATGAATAGTTGTAACTGAATGAGATGGGAAACCTCTGTTGCGCTCAAGCATAAGTTTCTTATTCTCTTTCATTATCTCTATGTAACTCTTAAGGACTTCTGTCATCTGCAGGCGCACCTGCTCTGCATTGTTAGCACTTACTTCGATGAACCTCTGCAGTATGGTTTCTGTAGCAGTAGTAAAAACTGCATTTTCTTTTTGGATTCCTGCAGGCACATTCTGAGTTCCACCGACTATATTCTGAGTTTCGCCAACTGTATTCGGACGCTCGCCGACTACAACCACTGCATCAGTCGCTTTACCATTTCTCTGCCCATGATCATTATTCCTCTCAGCTTCTTCTTCCTCGTCAAGGTGAGTCTCATCATCAATTGTTATTCGCTCATATCCCCCTGCTGAAGGAGTTGCATTGCCGATGACTGACATGGTGGCTCCATCGGTCCACCCTTGCTCCTAGTGTTGTGTTGCATGGGAAATATCACTGGTGTCTCCTTCGTAGGAAACTTGAGATTGGTGCTCGCCGGAACCTGATTGTCCTTCTTGGACCCCATTCGCCGAATCTCTGCAAAACAAGACAAGAGAACCTCCTGACTGTATGAGACTCATGGTACTGATAGTAAATGTCGAGTAAGTTAGTGGTGTTAGTTGGGATAATTTTAGAATGTGACTGAGAATAGGACAAGAATGTCGGGCAGAGTAGTACTATGTGAAGAACGTGACCTAAGTTAGGTGAGAAGGGACTAAAATGGAAATATTTAAGAAAAATTTTATGGAAACTGAAAACATCTTTTTTCTCAAGAAATTTGGATTTTTAGATCAAAAATTGTACGACGACCACATATGAGAGAGGATATGAAATGACCTAAATATGTTACTAACAATATGGCTAGAACCCAGAAACCATAAGGGATACTGCCTAAACTAGAGAACTTTACAGACATGACTAAACAAGAACTAAAACGAGTATCACACCACCAAAACAACTTATATGTTACTATATCAGCAAGCATATGGGTTTAACAAGCTGAAAACATCATGAATCTTAAGAACCTAACATTGTTCCCATCAAAAATCGTACGGCGACATTATATAAAAGGACTTGCACAATGATCTAAACATATTATCAAGGACCCAGGAATCATAAACAAGGATTAAGCTATCATGGCGACATACACTCTAACACGACATGAAACATATGAGCTTAACCGAGTGTAGACATATGAGAAACACCAAAAATAGAATTTATGAAACTCATCTAAATAACTGAATCTCGACGGATCCATCTCACTTAGCTGAAAAACAAACCAAAGATGGTATCTTTAAAACAGGAACATACTTAAAAAGGGATACTTCATAGAGTATTGCTACTGTATCTCCTAGAACATACTATAAATAGCATTCTTTCATAAAAATAAGAAGAAAAAAAATGTGACATCTTTATACCTAAACATGTTATCAAAGAAAGATCTATGGGGTGAAGGTATTCTCGGCACTCACACAAAACAAAAAAAATCTCATAATCAAAACATTTTCTCTCCTTCTCCTTCTTCCTTTCACTCAAACTTGTTTTCTCCACCAAAACCCATCAAGTTTTCTCAACTATCATGGATTCAACCCACAATGGTGGAGCAGTGGAGGAGCAAAGGTAAGAATTCAAACCCTCCTCTCAATTTCCTTTTTTTGTTCATTACTTAGCTTAGATTCTATCGAAATCAATTAAAAAAAAAACGTGAACCAAATAGACTTACGGCTACCTGAAACTCATCATTTCTAGCCGTAGGTTCTAGTTACGACTCATATCTGTAGAACAAGTAGTCGTAACTCTAGTTATATCTGCTACTTACTAGCTGAAGGTTTAACAAAGTTAAGGTTGCTTTTATTAGTGGCCATAAGTTTCGTTACTTTCACAAATAATTTGTGTCACAAACTTACAAGTCGTAAGTGCGTAAGTATGAGCCGTAGGTTCAGTTACGGCTGATTATCTGCCCGATTTGCAGCCGTAAGTCCTTCCAAGTTTTACGGCCAGAACCAACAAGTCGTATGTAAAACTTACAGCTTCAATATTAAGAACAATAAGCTGTAACAATACTTACGCCTTGGAATTTTACCCAGAGGAGCCATAAGTTGGAGTTACGACTTGTTATTCTGGCCGTAAGTCCCGTCTAAAAGTAAAAGAAAAAGCAAAACAAATTTTAAATTTTTTGTGTTTGTTGGAGGGATTAGAGATTGATAAAACTTTGAAAAAAAAATTGATTTTTCAAAACTAAACTAATCTTAATTAGTTAAGTTAATTATGTCTAAACTAATTAAACACTAACTATAATGGACAAATTAGGTATTAGAAAAATATTTTACATAGGAGGTTTGCCAAAATGCTATGTGGAGACCAAAGTTGAGGGGCATCAGTTTTTCTTGAAGCCCCCTATATCAGCCTTCAATGAAGAAGGAAGGGCTTGCATTTCGCGAGGAAGAGAAGGAAAAGGAGTACCATTAAAAAGTTACATTATAGACAGACAAGAAAACAGAAGCGTAAACCATTTACATTGAAGAGCCTTGGGCATGTCTAATTACAGCCTTATGATCAACAATGTTCTTTTTACTTTGTTTTGCATAAATATCTGTCTCTTTAAGATGCTATCGTTTTGAATGGGAGAATTGGCTTGTAAATCAAAAGAGACACGGGGAGGATAAGCCTGTTTTCTATAAATTAAATCCGAAGCTCACAAGATGCCCCCCAAAACATCGCAATCCTGTCTTGTAATATCATGCTTCTATTATCATGCTTGTATCAATCCCTCCTTCGCATTTATCCTGAGGCCTGTTGTCTATCTGCCAACACGGATGCATGCTGCTCCAAATATTCTTTGCTATTCATCTCTGTTAATCTGCAGATCGGGTAACATAACCAGTTACCATAGAAATCAACTTCACATGATTTTACCAATTAACTTCATGGACAACCGAAAAGAACTCCTAACATGGAGATTACTCCGGAAAACCAGAAACAGAAACAAAAACAAACACGAATATTTCTTTTGTTAGCACCTTTATGGTCTGAGAAGTTAAGAGGAGGAAGCATCCGCAAACTATTTCCTAGTACTGCATCACTATTAGAACATTATCCAGTAGGAGGTTGTAACGAAAACTTCACATTTATATCATGCTAGCAGTTGATACCAAATTATCATCATCGTCCAAGTCTTACAGGACTCTTCACCTTTTATTGCTACGTGATGTGATTAAAATTCAGAAACTACCCACATAAAGTATTCGACTGAAGAGAAAACAACGGGTGAATCTTTGCTGAAAATTTAATGGAAAAAGTTCATGCAACAGTTTGTGAAACCACCTTTGATGGGTATCAATTACATTTATAGATGGGGGGGAATCAGCTCCTAAGAGATGCATATTCATTTTTGAGGGATAGAAGATGTTCATATCAATATCACCAAACGTAATTTTCAAACAATGGTGATTGAATTTCTTGTGGTAAGGTAAGATTTACATACCTACTGATTGTACGATCTTTTGCAAATCCCAATTCATTGTCGACGCAAAGTTCAGAATCGTCATTTTTCCTTGATCTCGAAGCAGTTCTAGGCGCCATGTGCTGAGCATCGGAGATTGTAACGACTTTCTGAAGAAGTTCCATTGGAGTACCCTCTGCTGTGCACAACAACCTTGCCTTGTTCTCATACATAACCTGCAAATAAATCAAAAATATCAATTTGCTATATTGGCTTCACATAAAGAAGAAATCCATCATCCACGATAGTAATTAAACAAAAACAAACAATTAAGTTCATTGGTCTATAATTTAACAAGCATACTTTGAATGTCATTTCAGTTTTGGTGTACGCTAGAATAAAACAGCTTATTCTGTCTCAGTGTTTTTATATGACGTTTTTTATAATCGAGGACGTCTCATACATTCCAACCTTTCTACTAATTGAAAATTCAAAGATAAGGTCAAAAACTGTTGCAGTAACTTAATTTTGCGCAGTCACGAAACCTAACTTTTAACCATTTATATATGTATGTTTCAGTGATCTAGAGAAAATGCAAAAGTCACTTCTATCCAGCATTTAAAATCTAATATGCATTGATCATTGGATAAATATTCAGAAGAAAGAAACATGGACATACATCAACTAGGGTAACAAATCGATATGCTGCCGACTTGTTATGGAGCCCGAAAATTGGCACACCATCCAATGCCAAAGTATGATAATTCTCTGCCAAACAAAATTGAAATAACTAACAGAAATATATAAGGACAAGATGCAACGCCGCTAAAGACGGGAATTCTGTAGAACGAAGAATACGCATCTCAATATCAGTACTTGACATGAAAAAAATAAAACCATTAGTTTGTTAGGGTTCATTAAAATCACCACACAAATCCATATGGTCTTCTTAACTGAAGAGGAACTACGAAACAAATGAAAAGAATCTACCAAAAGAAAAGGAAAGCAAGGTATCCTTTAAAACTGCCCCCATTTATTAAAACAACAGGTATCAAATTGAGGTAATCTTCATCATCTTCAACAATTCCTACAGCAATTAATTAAGGTCTTTAATTTCCCACCAATAAAGTGACTTGAGGACTAAAAAGGTTTCCGGAAATTCAGTATCAGCTATCAGATATGACTTACAATGGGGTTTTTACAATGAGAGAACACCATTGACAATTTATAGTTTCAAACCACAGAGAAACTGAATTCACTTACTACATAATCCAAAATAGTCTGCAGCTCCAAGAGGTCTGTCACAAAGATATTCAAAAGGGAAGTATGCGCATCCATTAGCTCCTAGAGGAACCTAGACAAAAGAAATGTCGACTCAGGTAATTATGATTAATTAGCAGAAAAGAACAAGTAAAAAGGAAGTCACAATTAAAACAAAGCTTTAATTAACCTGCAACTTTCTCCCCATAACAACCTCCACCTCTTGTGGACTGGCTGAGTGTTCTCCAATCAACTCTTGGAACTTTTGTTTAAGAAAGTCTGACAGCTCTTTTCCAACAAAGTAAAACCCTAGTTGAGCCTGCCATGAGAGTGATTGAGATTTAAAGATAGACCTCAAACAAATCTGTTTCAAATAAAGGAAAATTGTATTACCGAAGTCAATTTCCGATAGTCCACTGCAGAACCAATTTCGTGAGATACGCATCTTTCCTTCATGGAGTAACTAACCAGATGTAAGAGAACAGAGCTCCAGGTCTCACATTAATTAAATTCGATGGAAAGAAAGGGAGCATATAGGTCCAGGCCTTTGGAGTAATTTTATTTTTTTACCAAAATTACAAAGAATTTGTAAAGACAGAAAGAGTAATCAGAACCTACATCTATTGCTAAAACTTTCTATTAGAACAGAAACAATTTAAATACCTTCAACGTTGCAATAAATGGTAAGAAAAGATCCCTCTGTAGACCACGTTCATATAGGTTGTCTGGAGCACGATTTGATGTGGCAACAAGAATCTACCCATCCAGCAGCATTTGCAACACGTAATATTGTCAGATAATTTGACAGCATAGGGAGACGAGCACTTTAATTACAAAACATTTAAATCTCTTACAACACCGTTATCAAATAAATGTTTGAAAAGACGGTTCAATATTAACGCGTCGGCAACATCAGTGACCTAAAAGAATCCACAAGAAAGAATAAATTGAACATCAAACCAAAGTAACATCAATTGAACTACTTAAAACTATGAAAATGATACCAAAATTTTGCAACATTCATCACTTACCATAAATTCATCAAGACATAATAAAATTGACTCATCTGCTATCTCTCCAGCAACAACTTCAAGGGGATCTGCCACACCCTTGTGCTTCTGAAAAAGGAATCTAACTTTCTGAGAACCCATTTCGGTGTCAAATGGGCCAACAAAACACCGAAGTCGTAAAATTGGAGCGCCAAAAATTAATAAATTGCATGCTCAACATTTAGTACTTCATAGATGTTGTAGGGTCATACGGCACAGAAGTGTAACTCTTGACTATTTTGTGACGCAATAAGAGTGAATCAGAGTTACTTTCTGAATGGAAAATTAATGCATATGGATATGGCTCAGTGCATCAAGAGTCTTAAGCATTTTTATACTGAGTATGTCGCACACTTAAGCTGGGACATATTATATACAGTGTCCAATCTTATAAATAGGTTAACATTAAAGGAGAAGGTAAGGCAAGGAACTATTTGTTACTTGTAGGCGGCTATGCACAGTCAACATGAAGTCGTGAAAATGTATTCTCATTTTCCTCCAGTTGGGTGGCCTGGAAAAGTAAGAAACAACTATTAGTAGAGGTAGATATGAATGCTGGAAAGGAAGAAAGGTGCTCATGTACAAGAAATTCAACCTTACTACTGTATGTATTAGAAGTTATCAACAGTAAAATGATGTCGATGACATTTTAACACATTAAATCCTCAGAGGTTAACTTAAGTTACATAGTAACCACTAGGGTGAAATTCTACTAATCCAAAATGCTTTGTTATCCCTTCGTGTTTTTTTTTGCCTCCAGTAAAAAGAAAATGACACAGGCTTCTTTGGAATATATTATCCTGTAGTCTGATGGTCACATGGTGCACATCGATACAGATTGGGAGTTCCCATTGTTTTGGTGATGAACAATGTCAATTTCAATTAGTATGAATCACCTGCAGACTTACAATTGGTCAAAGAACAAGTCCATCAACATGGTTTTCCCAGTGCCAACTCCTCCATAGAGATAAAGTCCGTTGACGGGTGAAACTGAAGACTGTGGTATCAAACGAGACCAAAACCACCTGCTCCTACAAGAAGAAAAACTAAGCAGTGTCAAGTACACAGCTTCGTCAAAACCAATGGCCACAAGATCAAAGAGGGAAAACCTAAGCAGTATCATCACACGCCTCTATAAGGGACGGGAAGAGAAAATGAACAAAAACATACCTCCCTGCTTTATCAGAAGCTTCATATTTATCCAATTTACAGGCATTAGCTGAATCAACAAGCTGATCATAGAGTCTCTGAAGTTCTTTTAAGGTGCCTACCTACAAAACATCACTATAAGATTATTGCACATGAAGGAACCAAAATTTTGAATGTTTGTGTTGATTGGTGAGTAGCTTCATCCGTTCGCAGCTATCAGAAAAATATATATCCAGAAAAAGACACTCAAAATTGACCAACCATTACTTCTAAATTTACATTTTATCATTTGGATGACAACCATACGATCATTCTGGTTTGAGCTGACATTAAACAAAACCGAAACCATGATATTGTTCCAATAGTAGGGTTTTAACAAATGCCTATCATAACTCCGATTAACAGAACTATCGACAATTAGACTCAAGTACACACAATACCTGACAACTATCACCATCCATTAAGTCCCCTGCGGCAATTCGTCTTTCATACTCTACAAAAGGTCCCCCTCTTCCTCCTACTGTTGAATTAAACTAAGTTAGATTAAACATAGAAATTAAATCACCTCAACAATCCATGAAATTCACCACTTAGAATCAATAAAACAAAGTCAGCAAAGAACCTCCGGAAGTGTCTTTGGCAGCAGGGTTGGACAAAGCTCTTGAAACCAAATAAGAATACAAGACTCTATCATGTTCGTCTTTCCTTAAAAGCCTGTAATTAGAAGCATGAACTTCACTGCTTACATATCTCCTTACCCCACTTTTTAATAATTCTCTTTCTTGAATGGAAGAAACACAACGAATATGTCGTCCGGCGCGTACTACTGCTCTCATCTTTACTTGGAGATACCTTGAATTTCCGATTGAATCAGGACATTTAATATGAATTAATTAACAGAGACCAAAATTAACCCTTCCAAACAGACCTATACTAAAATTGAGAAATCCAACCACCAGACACTCCCACTTTTAGGGAAATCAAAACAGAGCCTTAACAGTAATTTCGTTGTAACATGACCAATCCATCATAAAACTCAATGCATGAAAAACTTAAAGTAAAATTAAGATAACTATGACACCACTGAATAACCCAAAAAAGAAAAGTGAGGCAAAGTTATGGAATTGAACAAGATTAGGAAAACAAACCTGATATTGAAGAACGTTATGGAATTTGAACAAGATTAGGAAAACAAACCTGATATTGAAGAACAGAATGATCTTTTAGAGGTGTGGAATGGAAATACTGCGTGAATTTTGACTGTTTGGACTACCAAGATGTAACCCTAATACAGAAAAATGTTTATCGAGGGAGGGATGGTTCGGAGATTCCAGAAGTAAAATAGTATATTTTAAAGAAATAATTTAAAGAAAAAAAAATAGGAGAAGCTGTAGGTGGTGTCAAAGTTGGTGTCCACTTTAGGTGTCTGTTAAGCATTTTCGCGATTCGACTAACAACACAGTACATATATTCAGAAACTCGGTTTGGGATTTGTGACGTAGAAATTGGTTTTTCACTTTCTCTCTCCTTGACTCTGGCCGCCTCAATTGACCAGAATTCATCGCCATGGTTTTTCTTTTATTCAATCACTTCATGATCTGATCACAACAGTAGATCAAGGTAAGTGCAGTATTTTGTTATTCTACTATTTTATATTGATTTTCAGCATGGTTTTTTCTTCAACAATCATTACAGAGGCCAAATCTTTTGAGTTATCATGGTCTCACAAAGGAAAAGTAAAGGAGTTAAAGATTATTGAGAGATACAAAGGTATTAGTAACTGGATTTTCATCCCTGAAGATGCCATTACGTGGTTTCATCTATGTTTTCTTGAGGCAGTAAACACGACATCAGAACTAAGATGGACAAGGAGATATCATCAGGTGGTCTTTCTTATTGAGAAACTATCAAACAAACATGGTTCTTTCTTAAAAGTTACTCGCACCACAAAGGATGCAAAACAGAGGTTTATATGTATTCCTAGTGGTAACATCGGGTATATTTGGAGTAGTTTCTGGTCATCAGTAATCCCAGAAAATACACCTACATTAGTCTCCAATACAAAGGTAGTTGATTTTTCATCAAGTTTGGATGATTTTCCTGTTCTACAGTCAAAATCAAAGAAGGATAATTCTGAATATACTTCTTGGGGTATCGCTATAAACTCTCACAATGGATGGAACAAAATTGCATCAAGCATATCTAAACATTTTTCTTGGTCATTAGCATTCTTTCGAGCAAGTTCTACAGAAATTTTTGATTTTTTTGCTAGCCCTCAGTCTATTAGGGTTGGAAAAACAAAAATTCTCTTGAGGCATTGGAAACCAAAAGATTCTCACATTAA
>JAJJMA010154230.1:0-16473 GCA_023529015.1 Papaver nudicaule | reverse complement strand
GCTGGGTCGCCACGTGTCCAGCACACTGTGCTGCTGACTGGGTACTGCGCTGACGTGGCAGATTGCCACGTGTCATCAGACTTGCTGACGTGGCGAACATTTTAAGATATTGCGCTGACGTGGCATTATGCCACGTCATCAGTTTTGCTGACGTGGCAGCTGACTTGGCGGTCGGTGGTGCTGACGTGGCAGCTACTTGGTATCTCCCTCTTTGAGGTTTCGTTGTTTCCACCCCATATCATGGTTGCCTAGCCATACAAAGTGTTTGGGCACCTGTATTGCACTTCTTAGCCAATAATAGGGTGCCAAAATACTATGGTACAAACAGTTCATCTTCATGTGTATCAATTGTAGTGTTTCCCATTTTTTTTTTGTGATATTTGTGATTGCTTCAACTATCAGAACCATTTGATATTTTGAGTTTTGAGTTCCTCTCTCTTTTGTGTGATGATAGTAGATCACGATAGTAATCTTAAATCTCTCTCTAGAGATATAAAAATTACATACATCAAGAGAAATATTGGTTTTTATTTCTAACCACCTTGTGTTTCTGCCACTGCCAAATTCTGAAAGCAATGTATCAGTCCAAAGCTTAATGGTTAACTTATAGTTTGATACCTTTGGCCCAGGGTATGTATTGTTGTCTTCTGGATAATGAGGTTTTGGTTGAGACCCGTGAGGGTGAATCACCATATATTTAGTTAGAACCAAAATATAGTTGTTGAATGTCATAATCACATTTAATATTTCTCCTTTTTGTGTAGGAAATGGTTTTGACCACCATGAGTGGTGGCTCTCAAGGGATCCAGTGCTGTTACCACCTGAGTGGTTACTTTGTTTGAGCCTTGTTATTATCTCAGAGGATCTTTTCCTAATCCTTTGAAGGAGAATTAGGTCAATGTGGCTAACCAGTTTATTCAAGTGGAAGGGACATATCTTATGTATAACCACTGAATAATTCACTATATTGCTAGCAAATTTAACTCTTTAGTAGTGAAGCATGTGACTAACCAATTTTCTCTGATTTGCCAGTAGAAGTTAGACCTGTGTTTCAGTTGTCTTGCTAGAGTGGAGTAAGTACAATTCCAGTTGTTAGTAATAGTTCTGCAGTTATCCAATTTGTGTTGTTGGACATTACTTCCAAGATCCTTATGGGCTTGTAAGCACACATCCCATTTGGATATCATATGAAAAAACCCAGCCCACTTGGATTCTATATGAATAAAGCCAAACCGAATGAAAATCATAGGATTTTCCGTTTGTTTGAGGACGTCAAACTTAGTCGATGGTAATGTTTACCTTCCTTAGTCTTTTTGTATTCACCCCACGACTAAGGGTGACTTTCATTTTCCAACTGCCAAGAGAAAAAGTGGGTGTAGTAACTGTTAATCGAGAAGACCCAAAATATTGTGCCTTTAAAAGGACACATATGTTGTGCCTGCTCCAGACTGAGCCATATGTCATGATCCCCTACATAGTCCCCAAAGTTCATGATGTATGATGAACATGTGGTGTTATGTGTCCTTTTAAGAGTCCACGTGTGGGTGGTATACATTATGACAGTATAGTGTCGTTGGGATGACCGTTGATATAAGACAAAAGAGTGAGAGAGATCGTCGAGATACACCCTAAATCTGATTTGGAGACGCGTCATCATGAGTGAGTTGCTAGCAAGATGTGTGGACCAATCCCGACTCCTCGATTTCTCCCCTGTGTATTGAATACCTTCTGAACCTGTGAAAACCACTTCCATGGATAATGTAAATGTATTAGAAATCAATGAGGGGAAGATATAGCGTAGGTAACTGAGAACCTCTAAGGTATTTATTATGGTAGTTATGGACTTCAATTCTAAGAGATGCCATAAAAGACGAGACAAATAATCAGAAATCATAACAAGGTTTAGAAAGAAATCTCTATCTGAGAGAGGAATATCATCATCATGGCTAATCCCTCCGAGAGTATTTCTGTGAATGGTGCAAATTACTCCTCCGATTCTGATTCTGCGCTTAGGGAGCAACTTCAATCTGCAGTTCCTGGTGCTGTGGAAGATAATCCTATCATAATTTGTGAAGTAGTAGTAGCGAGATTGATTCTGATGATACTTCTCAGAGTGATATCATTAAGATTCCAACAGACTGGTGGCCATCTATGGTGTGTAAGGGTAAGGGAAAGTTCTTGATTCAGAGGGTCTTATTACAGGTCTCCAGGTGGGAGTTCTCGACAAGGATTCAATCATCGTGTAACGAGTTCTCGACAGGGAATCAATCGTCTGGGGATGAGCAACCGTCAGAGCGGAGGTAGTCACTATGTGCAGGTGAAGTCTGAAGTTGGAAATGATGAAGGGTCTACAGAAAGCGGTGTCCGTCGATCTGCTTTTCCGTCTGTTCTTCCAAATGTTGGTAGAAGCTCCGTTGATGTAATCCCTACGTTGCCTGGTACCCGGACCACAAGGAGTTCTGCAAAAAGGTTTGCTGAGATTTCCTCTCCAGTTTATCAAGGAACTCGAAACCGAATGAAGTTTGGATCTCCGAGCCACTGAAAGGAAGAAAAGAAGGTAAAAGAGATCACAAGAATCTAAGAATCAGAGTGAAAATGTGAGCTTGAAAGAAAATACTAAATGTAATCTTAAGAACTGAATGAAAATGTAATCTTAAGTCAATGTAATGAAGTAATCTTGTGATCCATAGACCTGTAATCAGTGAAGAGAAGGAAAAATCAAAAAGAAACTTACCGATTTAAGAAACCGAGTCGCAGAGCGAAAATCGGTATCAACCAAGCCCATCTTTAAGCTTTTTCTAGGTGACTTCATTTCGTCTTATCGCGGGGCACGAGTACTGTAGACCTTAGTTACTGTCTTGTAGCGAAGGACCTTAATAACTACACTCCCGCCAAAGCACTAGGGGAAATCTTCTTATCCATCCGTTTCCTCACATAAAAAGCTTAAACCCTAAACTTGCATTTCCTCTCTAAAACCCTATCAGCTTTCTCTGCAATTTCTTTCAAAAATTCATCAAATTCATTTGGAAGTAGCAGCAGAAAACGGATAAAGGGATAGGGTTTGATTCCTCATTTCTCGATTGTCTGTTATGCCTGGTCAGTTACTACCTCTTAAATTAGTCAATACTTCTGTATCTACCCCTACCTGTTTTTCCACCATGAAACTAGCTTCCAATTTTCAGTGTTGTCGTAGTATTTCTGTTTTCTCTAGGGTTCTCCCGTCCAAACTTAAATACCCAGGGTTTTCAAGAAATTGTGCTGTTCCGATATTGTGGTCTAATGAAGAATTAAATCCTAGAAGTTTTTCCACCGGTTCTTTTCGACCTAGAAATGCTGGTAGAGGTGGTAGAGGTAATAGTAGTAGTAGGAGTGTTGGTAGGAATCCAGAATTTTCACGTGGTGGGCGTGGTTTAGAGAGGGAAAGCTTCAAAGCTGGGAGCTTTGGGAGTAAAGGGGCAAAAGAAAAAAGTCTCATTGAGGATGAAGAGGAACTTAATGATTGGGCTGGTGGATTAAGAACCGATTCTTTTCGTTCCAGATCGAATAATTATGATAGTGATGGTTCAGATATGGACAGGGGTTATGAGAGAGAGAGGAGGGATACTGGTATAAGTTCTAGGGGTGCATTTTCAACTTCCAGGAATCAGAGAGGTGGAAGGAGTGATACGATGTCTCCAAGGAGGGGAAGAGATGATTTTACTGCTGGTAGTAATCGAGGTTCTCGAGGTGGGGGAAGAGATGATTTTTCTGCTGGTAGTAATCGAGGTTCTCGAGGTGGGACTAGTTCGTTTCCAAGGGGTTCAAGGGGCTCGAATTCCAATTTTGGTACAAAGAAACGGTTTAGCGAGTCATCATCGGATGAAGAGATAACCCCAAGGAGGAGAGAATTTGATACTCGGGGTGGTCTTTCTTCCCCTGCTACAAGAGGTGGGAGGAATTCTGCCTTCAGTAGTGGGCGGGGTCGAGGGGGTGCAAGTCTACAGAGAGGAGGAGTAAAACCTTCTGGTAGACAAGCTGCTTTGATCTCAGAGGATGAAGATGACGAGGAGGATTATGATTCAGACAGAATTTCTAGTTTCGAGAAATTGCTCAAAGATGATGATGATAGTGAATACAGTGACGAAGATAGTGAAGATGGCGGCAAGGGTAGTGATATTGATAGTTTTAATAGGTTGGGTTCGTTGAGTGGATCAGCCAAAGGAAGGAGTGCGAAGGTGATTCCTGAAGTATCAAGTGGAGATTCTGAGGCTTATCTAAGTCAGACCAGGTAAAAGATTATGTAACCTGTTATATATTATTAATGATCTTAACTTATGTTGAGTATGAGACAACATTAGCATTTTAGATTTTGCACTCACCATACGTGCATATAGAATTGAAACTGAGATGATATCTATGTTATATTTTTATAGACATTGAGTTGATATCATCTACTATGGAAGTATTGCTTTCGGTTTGTGTACTGGTGTTGGGAGAAACACTAATAACTACCCACAGTTTTTCTGTGATAGTATTTGGAAATTGCATCTGAGCCTCTAAAGGTTCGATTGAGAGTGCATAGGTTTTGGTTTTGGATTGTATTTGCATTTGAGAAAATGAACTTTGCTGATGTTTTGGTGAAATAATTTATTTTTTCTATTATACATTCCTCATTATGATTTGTATCTTAACCTTTCTCTTTCTGTTGTTTAGGTTTGACCAATGTGATGTATCTCCCTTATCGTTGAAGGGAATAAAGGATGCTGGATACGAGAGGATGACCGTGGTGCAGGAGGCAACTCTTCCTATCATTCTCAAAGGTAACACATAACCATGTGGTTGTTAGCCATAGTCCTGTACAATGTTAAGTACTTTAAATTTTTGCTGATGTATGGAAATCATTCTCATCTAAGCTTCACAATAGCATATGTGAAGGCATCTACATAATTCTTCAGTCCTGGAGTTAGAGATTTGTTCTCATTTTCTTTACCATGAAATGGATAATCTTCAATGTCAGTTGTTATTCATGTTTCATGTCATGGTTAGCTAGAACTAGGAGAACCGGCAATTTCAATATCAGTATATCAGTCATCATGATAGGTCTGAACTAATGGGTGCTCTGCTATAGTACCAGTGTACATAGATATGATTGTTTTTTGTATTTGAGATAACATTTTGTCTTTCAGGCAAAGATGTTCTAGCCAAGGCAAGGACAGGAACTGGGAAAACTGTGGCATTTTTGGTAAAAAACTTACCTTTTATGCTCTGATGAGTGCATGTTGCATGCTTCCATATCACTTGAAAATGTGTTTGAAGGGTTAAGATGTGAGATGTCACAAGGAGTGTTTTTCCACGCTCAACTTTAAAGTTTTGATTACAGCTTCCAGCAATTGAAGCAGTTGTGAAATCAGCTTCTCTCGACCGTGATCAGAAGAGACCACCAATAAACGTGCTTGTTGTATGCCCAACACGAGAATTAGCAAGTCAAGCTGCCGCTGAGGCCACCAAATTACTGAAATATCATCCTACACTTGGTGTTCAAGTTGTAATTGGAGGTGTAAGGCAAGCTTTGGAGCAGAAACGTTTACAGGCAAATCCATGTCAGGTAAAAAACTATGTTTTAAGAGGAATTGTAGCATGTAGAGGAAATCCTACCATTCTGAAACTTGCAACAAATTTTCTTAACTTGGTGCTATCAGCAGCATCCATGTGCTTTAAAAGTCAACTTTGGTATAGGCAGTGTATTTGGTAGTAGGGCTCCTTAACTCTGTCGATTTATGTCCTTTAGAACTAAAGTTGGTTGACCTCCTCTTATAGAATAAGAAATCTAAAAATAAAACAACTGGAAACTTGACTGCTAGATTAATAGATTCACATTACCCCTTCAGATCCTTATCGCCACACCTGGAAGGCTTAGAGACCACACCGAGAATACGCCAGGATTTGCAACACGGTTGATGGGTGTGAAAGTGCTGGTTCTTGATGAAGCTGACCATTTACTGGATATGGGATTCCGGAGAGACATAGAGAGGATCATTGCTGCTGTTCCGAAACAGCGTCAAACACTACTATTTTCCGCCACAGTTCCAGAAGAGGTATCATCTATCTTTTGTCAGGCAAATTTCTTTATGTTTCCGTTTCTGATTTAGAAAAAGGTAGTAAAGTACTATTTGGTCTGCAGGTTCGCCAAGTCTGTCACATAGCTTTAAAAAGAGATCATGAATACATTAACACTGTTGCAGAAGGCAGTGAAGAGACTCACACACAGGTAATATTATGTACCCTTCTTGGTCCTTCAAGTGGCAACTTATGGTTTCCGTAAAATCCTTAAACTTTTGCTTGGAATCATTTCAGGTTCGACAGGCACATCTAGTTGCGCCACTCGACAAACATTTCACACTGTTGTATCCTCTACTAAAAGACCATATTGCAGATGATGTTGACTATAAGGTATTTTTTGACAAACATTTCTCACTGTTATATGCTCTACTAAACATTCTCCTTCTTATCTTTTTGACCTCATTTTTCTTGGAAATAGTTGACTTATATGAGACTGAATAATACTTCTCAATGTTATTACTAATGCATGTTTTAAAGTTGCATAGGGATTTTGTGTTCAAGTTGTCTGAACCTCATTCAGTAAAGATACGGTGGACAACATTTTTTGAAATTATTCATATTAAACTATCAATCATGTGTTTGTGGTTGGTGTGAGCTGAAGTAGTAGATTTTCTGGCATGTGTGTATTTGATTTACGGGAAAAAATTGCAGGTTCTTGTATTCTGCACAACTGCTATGGTCACGAGATTTGTAGCTGACCTCCTGAATCAGCTTAACATGAATGTGCGTGAAATCCATTCCCGTAAACCCCAAAGTTATAGAACACGGGTTTCTGACGAGTTCCGTAAGTCAAAAGGACTTATTCTTGTGACATCTGATGTATCTGCACGTGGAGTAGATTATCCCGATGTTACCCTTGTTATACAGGTACTGTAACCCAGAGAAACTTAATTGTCAAATAAAATTGTCTAAATTTAATTCAAAAAGCTCGAACTAAGTTTCGTTGGAAGGTCGTTTTGGTTTTATCATGTACATTATTTCCTGCTAAAACTTATGAGCCTTGCAAAAACATTATTCTTTTCTGTTTTCGTCTTTTTCTTTCTATTTCTTCCTGGTGTGCCATGTTGTTTTTAAAATCTTTTAATAAGTAAACTGTATTAAAATCGCAGATAGGATTACCATCAGATAGAGAACAGTACATTCATCGGCTTGGTAGAACAGGTCGAAAAGGTAAAGAAGGGCAAGGAATACTGCTGCTGGCACCTTGGGAGGAATTCTTCTTATCTAATTTGCGAGATTTACCATTAACAAAAGCTCCAATGCCTTTGGTTGATCCTGATACAAAGAAAAAGGTAACCGCATATACCCTATTGGTTTTGCTAGTACACCAAAACAAGTTATATAATATTTTTGTTCTTTGTCTGATGTGAGTATTTCCTAGGTCGTTATTTTGCTTTTTGCCTGCACAACGAACCATTTTACTAAATGATAGAGAAGAAATTAAAAACAATGATTTATTTACTTACAAGTTGGAGTTTGAGCAGGTGGAGCGAGCCCTTTCCGAGGTGGAAATGAAGAACAAAGAAGCGGCATACCAAGCATGGTTGGGATTCTACAATTCCAATAAGACGGTGGCACGTGACAAATCCAGACTTGTTGAGCTTGCCAACGAGTTCAGCAGCAGCATGGGACTTGATGACCCTCCAGCCATCTCGAAGCTCGTTATTGGCAAAATGGGACTAAAAAATGTCCCTGGTCTTAGATATAAATAGATTTTGTAGATATGGTAAAGACGACGACGGCAAAGAAGTTGCAGGTCACAGGCAGGAAACAAATTCTGGAGTATTTTGCTTCCATAGGTAGAAGAAATAATATAAGGATTAACTAATTAATTAGGCTTGTAGGAACAGGTTGATGACTACATGAGAATCCAATATTGAGACTGTATACTTCCCATATACTATATAGTGTTGGAACCTTCATCCGCAACTCTTTTCTTGAGACTTGGTTAAAACAATATTTCATTTGTTATCAGTGGAAAATCACTGGCAGAGTTTGGAGCGTTCATCAGATCATGTGTGGCTACTTGTATTTTCTGTTCTCTTGATCTTTTTCACGATTAAATAAGTTAAAACTTCTTAATTTTGAGTTCAATGTAGTACAAAATATTTTTTTTTTTTTTTTTTTTTTTTTTTTATACAGTAAAAATGGAAAATAGAACTTCTATGACCCTGACTGACCGTTTTTTTTTCCTCCCAGTACTCCAATGAGGAATGTGCACCCTGGGTTAACAGCAGTGCACAGAGTCGCACTCAATTTATTTCACTCATTGTAATGCACCAACGCTTATGCGAATGGCCTAACATGTCGAATACAGTACCATGGGGTTGCAGAATCTGCTGCACATATCCGACTTTGCATGCAGCTGTGTAGTTTTCTTCTACACCTAGAATGAGTGCAGAAGAAAAGGATCTACAGATGTATCTCGGAAGAAAATACGACGTTAAAACAAACATTTAAATCATTAGAACAAACAATTCTATTATAGTACAACGAAATAAATACTTCTGAACAACTCATAATCAATGAATTGTAAACAACAGCATACAAGAATGAAAAAAAAAGGAGTATTTGGCAGTAATAATAAGCCAGCCAAACCCTCCTTGTACCCATTCTAACATACACAGACATAACTAAACAACAACAAAAATACTTTCAAAACCATATGATATAAATCCTCGTATTTTGGAGAATGATAGGGTAAGACAGATATACCTCTATACTAGTATAGTACTAGTTAGCTAATTAGCGAGAACTTCCCAGATCAATTCTGGATCATAAGATGGCATTCGAGCAAGCGAACAGCCTTCGAAATCCATATCGAAATCTTCACCACCCATGAATGAACAATTCACATCTCCGGAATTCGAATTGCAAGAGTTCGAATTATCACTCTTTGACGAAGAATCTTCTTCTGAAACGGACCGAGTCAGATTCCCGTTTGCACACTGTTCCTTGTCGAAATTCAACGTAGAAAATGAGTTCGGATTAGATATGCCTTTATCATAGCATTTCTCTCTGCCTTTCTTGTTACTTTTACCAGTAGTACCGTTATCTCCACTACTATTCCCTTTCTTTCTTCCTTTTTCTCTCCGGACTTTCTGGCAAATCGCTTGAATTTTAGCATCAACTGAAGATCTCAATGCGCTGAGTCTAGCCCGATCCGAGAACCCCAGCTTGGATTCATCTCCAAGGTTGGGGAAATTCAACCGAGCATACTCTCCTCGTAACTTATACGCTGCTCGGTCATACGCGTATGCTGCTACCTCAGCTGTATCGTAAGTTCCTAACCAAACTCGGATTCTGTTCTGCGGTAATCTGATTTCCGCTACCCATTTCCCCCAATGTCTTTGTCTCACACCTCTGTAAAGCTTCTTCTTGTCACTTCTGCCGCTGCTACATGTGTTAAAATATGTAGCGTTCTGCGCTCTTTCGGAGGTGGTGGTGGAATCGGAGAATGAAGGTTGAGTACTACTAATGGTACTGGTTCTGTTAGTTTTTGTTTCGAAATTGAATTTTTCAAGAAATTCTCTTTGACGGAGATAAACGGAAGAACCAATTGATTCTAAGGGATTACTGATGATGGCGTTTGAAGAGGTTTTAAAGTTTGAGAAGATGGAATCTAGTGGATTTGTTCCTCCTGTTAATAGAAGCTCTGATAATGAAGAATTAATGTTCATATTTCCAGTAGGGAAAGAAAACTGTGGAGTAAAATTCAAGGTTTCATTCATGATTTTGTTTGTTTGTTTTGTTTTGCAGATTTTGCACAGAGAAAAAATAATGTGCAAGAAAAGGAAACTTAAAAAAAATTTGATCCTTTGGGTCTGCGGGAATGAAGAAGAATTCAAAATATTAGATGTGAGTTTTTCGAAATGAGAGAGTGATTTTGAGAGTCTGAAAGAGAGTGAAAGATCCAAAGAAAAATGAGGATCAAAATTGAGAAGGAAATGTTTAGCCGGAGAGGAGACTATTGAGTTTACTTGGTTTCCCTCTCTGCTAATTTATAGGGAGAGAGAGGGACATGGAATGTAGGGTTGCTGTTTTCCTGCCCTCTTAACTATTTACGCGGGTACCACTGGGAAGCTGTGAATATCTGCAATACCCTTCAAGAGTATGAATTGTTTTGTTGTCTAAAAACAAATAAAAAAAAGAAATGAAGAGTTCATTTTGTGTAAGATCAATGAAGGGAGCAGAGTAGACACTGACTTTTGCTGCAGAAGGAAACAATGTTTTTATGGAAGTAACTTTTTTTTTATATGAATAGATCCGGATTGTTTGATCAATATTTCTTTCTTTCCATGAGAACTTTTCTTCCTCCCTTCCTCCCTATTGCAAAAATCGTAGACACTTCTTTGTTATAAAATAAAAAATGATATGATAGCCAGGAGCAACTTTTGTAATTTTTCACATTCGAATGAATCGATTTGAAGAGCCACTCTTGGAAGGCTGGTAATGGGTATCAATTTGTTTGGCAGTGTACCAAAATTCATATAAGAAAAGAACGTTTTGTCTAGAACGATGTCGATGCAGTCAGGTATTAAGTCTTTAGTTCCAACCCGATTTCTAAACTACTTCCAAATTTGCAACCTAAACGAACAGTAAATAACTAACTAAATAACCAACGGATTTACCATTCCTAATAAGCAACCTATAACAAATAAATTAAAAAAAATCCTTTGTAGTATAGAATGTCCATGATTACCAGCCGTTTATGATACACTAGCCAAAGATAAAGACGTATCTACTGTGACTCAAGACGTCGATCAACAGTTAAAGTCTGATAGTAAAAAAGATCTTGTAGTAGTAGCAACAGAAAGTGAAGAGGGGAAGGGAAGTGTCAAATCCTTGGTCTAATCGCGTGACTTTCTTAATTTTCTTTTTAGTCAACCGTAGCATGTGTCATGTTGTAGCTAGATGTTTGGATAAAAATCTACAGAAAAAAAAAGAAAAATGAGTTGGTTTTATTATTCATTTATTTTTGATAAAAAAAATAAAAGTTGGTAAGACGGGGTACTGGAATCTATTTCTGCGTTTGAAGTTTAGGAGACTGTCACACCACTGTGTACTTACAGTACTTGAGGAAAACCTAATCAGAGATTTAACTATGAAAAATGAAATCTTTTGTGGTTTACATAATGAGGGAGGATCTGGACATTCTTAGATGGACATTATCTTACACTTTCGGCTCCATTTTCTCTATAAAATTCAAAGGACAATGATTTTTTTTTAGGTTATATTAAAGTTGGACCGAAGCCCACTACCTACAAGCCCAGGTAGCTAGGCAAAGAAATAAAGAAAATCTCCCCACCCCGATGCAGACGAGTTTCGAACTCAGGTCGCTGGTGTCATCACCCACGGACTTTACCACTGTACTACAGTGACATCTGTCGATTAAGGATCTACAATCCTAGTATTGAAGCTAGTATTTTGGTGATACATTCCTCTTGTAAGGATCTACAATCCTACAAAAAATGAGCACAAACCGAGATAACAAACTTTACTATCAACCGATATTAATTTCAACCGTTAATTTTCAACGGTTGAGTTTCAAAGTGGTGGATGCTGGTGTTATACGTCTCGGTTTGTGCTCATTTTTTGTAGGATTGTAGAACCTTACCAGAGGAACGTATCACCAAATTACTAGCTTCAAATTCATTGCCGTTTGAATTTTATAGAGAAAATGGAGCTGAAAATGTAAGATAATGTCCATCTAATTAAGAATGTCCACGGATCCTTTCTCTTACATAATACAAGGATCTAGAAGAAAAAAGCCGGTTACTTGCGTTGATCGACTAAAGTGTCAACATTGCCGAGAACTAGATATGAACTTGACAAGTCTATGGCTTTTGGCTATCGTTATTAGGCTTTTGGCGACGTAGCATGAATTTGACCGTCCATCTTCCTTTTCGGCTTGCATTTTAGCACCATGGTCCATGGTCTGCTCAAGAGTGATTGGACGTTCAGGGCGTGTTGTATAGGCGAAGGCCGAAAAATATCACGACTCAAAATGTTTCTATCGTAGAGGCGATTGGAAGTTTGGAACCCATAATTAGTGTTACCTTACACCAACGTAAAATATCATTGGTAAAAATTTACGTTGTTATCGATAAAAAATGCCTTGTTCGTTTGAAAGTAAAAGAGCTACTCTGCTTCCATTGGGTCTGCTAGCACGTTTGCGACACAACACAACGTTAAAATTTGAACACAGCACAACATGCCGAGTTTAAGTGAATGCTTAGGTGTAATAAAAAAAAAAGAAAAGTGAATGCTTAGATTTTTTTTTGAGGAAATTGAACAATCACCCCTCCTTTTGATGGGCCTTCGCAATCACCCTTGCAGGGTTAAATTTTAAGGTCTCCACTACCGAAATTCTATAATTCCATAATTACCCTTGAACTTTCTTTCGTAACACAGAGTATCTTACCATTTTATGCTCTTTTCTTCACGATTTTAGTTACAACGGTGGTGGAGATCTGATGATGACGACGGTTGTGGAGATGAAGATCAATATGAATTTGTTGATGGTGGTCGTGGAAAAGAATATTAAATCTCTGCTAAGTTAATTGATGATGGTGTTGGTGGTGGTGGCGGCGGCGGAGTTAGTAGCGAGGGTGAAGATCGATTTGAATCGGATGATGACGGTAGTGGCAGTGGTGGTGTAGGAGGAGGATACCAAATCTATGTAAAGTAAGATGAGGATGTTGGTGTAGTTGCATAAATCCTCATTGAAGCGATTGTTTGAGGTAGATCTGAGGAATTTCGCTGGTGGATTTCTTTGTGTTGTATCCAAATTACCATCAACAGAAGTTTCTAGAGGTTAAATGATTTGAAGGTACGATTGTAGTATAATTTGATTTCAATTATATGGATAGCTATTGATCAGGTTGGTATAAAAAACCATAGAAATCTCAATTTCCCGTCTTTTCTCTTATAATTTGATTTGATTCTGGCATAGTTTTTATGTATTTGTATAATCTAACTGAGCTAGTTAAGATTGAATGGTTGTGGTATATGATATATTGATGTTCAAAATTGTTGGATTACAATAATAACGGTATGTATCTTTGATTGACCAAATTCAGTAGTGGTGGCAAGAGTGGTGTGTATTGGTAGTGATCTTGGTGTAAATAAATTCACTGATATTGGTGATGCTAATTGGGGTTGGTGGTTTTGATACTGTTGGATTAGTGTTTGTTTTTGTATGGAGGAAATGTTGGTGGTTTCTGTTGGAGCCAGTCTAAGTTTCTTTACAAAGTTCATTCTTGATAAGGTTAAATTCGCAAGGAAGAAGTCTCAGAGGGTATGAATCTAATTCACATATGTTATCGCTTTCCCTTCCTTCTTTTCTATGTGTGTCTAACTATTCGTGTCATACATTCTGAAGTTCGAGCAAGGGAATCGGATATACTCAGCAAGGAACGCAGCAGAACTGGCGCATTCACTTTGGTCTTTGTTTCCAGCCTTTTGCAACTATCCTGTGGATACTGCTAACAAGATGATGATGCTGAGGCTGATGTACGAGCTTTACGAAATCTAGCATGACCTGTGCGGTTTAAAATTGAGATAACCTTCTTGAATTTAGATACAGTGAAATCGGTAATCTCTCTACAGTTAATCTCTTGAGCTTGTTGTTTCTGTTGCTGCTGTTGTTGTTGAGTTTGTAATATATACGTAGCTTCGTTCTGTTGATGTGGATTTTGCTGTGGTTTGTGTTGAAATTTGTATACTGTGGGTAGTTCTGGGTTTTGAAGTTGTGTTTTTTATTTTGTGCATTGGGGATGATTAGAAGAAGCATGGTGGGGAGAATGGGGGAAATAGTTCGAAGGGGCCGATGAGACCGATTTTCAGCTCGTTTGCGTACGAGGAAGAATCTGATAATGAACTGTAAGTGTCTATATATGTATACGAAGTTGTATTGACCGCTGTGACTGAAATGTGTGCTTAGAGATTGTTAGTTTTTGTATCATGGCCAATGTATGAATATACCAAGATTGTGAATGTTTATGTAGGTCTTTAACTACTTCAGCAATAACTTTAAAAGTAGACTAGAAAAATGCTATGGTTTCAATTTCGTAGACGTAAATGTTACGATTTCAATTTCGTAGATATAAAGAGGTTCCATGAAGTTCTTGCAAAAACTGGTGATGTATGCAATTTCTGGCTGGACCATATTATGTAATGTATGACATTCCCACATTTATGGTTCTTGTCTTACCTAAGGTATCATTCTAGTTGGTGTGTTGTTTTGTAATTATAGTTTTGATGCTGGATTTGGATGACAATAGCGATTGAAATTACCAACTAATTACTTTCTTTAGGATGGATTAAACCTATGTACGTTGGGAAAAAGCTGAGCATTTGGTGATCAGTACAAAGAAGCTAATGCAATTATCAAAGAACCTGTCTAACTCAACCTGGTATTTGGTATCATACTTTTATTCATGTTTCTGATATGGTTGGTATTTGCACTTTATTTTTTTATCTACTTGTTGAATATGGTTGGTATTTTCGCAAATCCACTGGTTATTGTGTATAGTTTGGTTTCCTGATATTTGTAATGTTTGCAAAATGTCCCAGATTAACACTTGCAATGGTTATTACTGTGATCAGTTTACATCAAATTCGGGCAAAAAATCGAAGACGTGGATTGAGAACTGGACTGGTTGGTAAGATGTTTTCCTTACTTTGAATGTCCAGTGACACATTTTATGAGTAGCGCCTAAGTAGGTGTAGCATACAAAACATGATTAGTTTTTGCAGCATATATAATCATATATAGACGAATCTGTGGTGCAATGGTAGCACAACTGACTCTACGTCAGAAGATGCGTGTTCGAGTCACGCTGGGTTCACTCGTTCATATCAACTTAACACCAGATTTTTGTGTAAAGTTGCCAACTTTACACTGCACTTTGTTTCAAGTTGTCATCTTTACACAAAATCAAAGTTTAGGAATTCTCCTATCTAGCAATTTTTTGTGTAAAGTTGCCAACTTTACATTGCACTTTGTTTCAAGTTGTCAACTTTACACAAAATCACAGTCTAGGAATTCTCCTGCCTAGCAATTTTTTGTGTAAAGTTGGCAACTTTACATTGCATTTTGTTTCAAGTTGTCAACTTTACACAAAATTCTAGCAATTTTTTGTGTAAAGTTGCCAACTTTGCACTGCACTTTCTTTCAAGTTGCCAACTTTACACAAAATCACAGTCTAGGATTTCTCCCGTCTAGCAATTTTGTGTAAAGTTGCCAACTTTACACTGCACTTTGTTTCAATTTGTCAACTTTATACAAAATCACAGTCTAGGAATTCTCCTGTCTAGCATTTTTTTGTGTAAAGTTGCCAACTTTACACTACACTTTGTTTCAAGTTGCCAACTTTACACAAATCACAGTCTAGGAATTCTCCTGGCCAGCAATTTTTTGTGTAAAGTTGTCAACTTTACACTGCACTTTATTTCAAGTTGCCAACTTGACATCCGTTTTGTGTCAAATTGCCAACTTGACACTAAGTTTTTACTGGTGGTGGAGATGGTTTGGTGGTAGCAGTGTCAATGACGGCGGTGGCAATGGTTTGGTGGTGGTGGAGATGGTTTGGTGGTGGTGGCGGCGGTGGTAGGAGGTGTTGGTAGTGCAGAAGTGGTGGTGGCAATTAGATGGTGGTGGCGAAGGAGGTGGTAGAAGGTGTTTGGGGTGGTTGTGATGGTGGAGGTTGTGTTGGTGGTAGCAATGGCAATAACGATGGCGCATCGGTGGTGGCAAGATGGTGGTGCATTGGTGGTGGCAGAGATGATTGTGGCCTCGTGGTGCTAGCGATGAGATGATGGTGGTAGTGGTGGTGAGGTGGTGGTGGCGGAGGTGGTGGTAGAAGGTAATTTGGTGGTGGTTGTGGTGGCGAAGGTGGTTGTGGTTGTAGCGTCGTAATGGTGGCGGTATGATGGTGGTAATGTTGGTGAAATGGTGATGGTGGAAGTGGTGGTGGTGGAGGTGGTGGTGGAAGGTATTAGGGTGGTGGTTGCGGTGGCGGAGGTGGTGTTGGTGTTTGTGGTGGAGGAGGCTGTGTTGGTGGTGGAGGCTGAAAAGAAACTGAAAAAATAATAACATAACAATCATTAAAAAACCAAGGTGACTATAATTATGATACAAAAACTCCATTCATAAAAAAGTGAAACAAAAACTCCAAAAATTCAGAACTGTCTAAACTACCCTCCCGATTTATTCACCCCAACAAAACTAGTGAAAATCGACCCCACCCAAATCAAAACCTAAAACAAATCTCCCCAACTCGTCTCTCTCTCTCGACCTCTCATTTTCTGGTTTTTCTCCTCATCGTCGCCACCACCATCACTATCCACATCGTCGCCACCACCATCACT
>JAJJMA010154227.1:1779-14708 GCA_023529015.1 Papaver nudicaule | reverse complement strand
GATTACATATGGGCCTTCGCACACTGGTTCTAACTTCCTGCATCCTTTTCGCTGAGATGGGGGAACTTCTCGAAGTACCAACTCGCCAGGTTGATACTCCGTAGGGATCACTCGTTTGTTGTATTCCCTTGGTAATCGACGATGATAATTTTCCATGTGTGTAAGGGCGATCAACCGATGTTCTTCTAAATCATCCAGCTTTGCTAGAATCAAGTCGGTATTTAAATTCTTCTCCCATGCCTCATGCTTCGTTGTTGGTAGAATTACTTCAGATGGAAGTACTGCTTCAGCGCCGAAGGTAAGTAGAAAGGGAGATGCCCCAGTTGCCTCTCTAACAGTGGTTCTGTAAGACCATAGAACATTGTGTAAATGTTCACACCATGCTTTCTTGTGTGGCTCCACTCTTTTCTTCAACCCCATTCCAATAGTTTTGTTTGTAGCTTCTGCTTGTCCATTGCTCTGTGGATACAATGGAGTTGATTTTCCTAGCTTGACGTTGTAAGTAGCAAGTAAGTTTCTGATATTATCGCCAACAAGTTCTTTTCCATTATCAGTACAGATTTCTGCCGGTACGCCGAACCTGCAAAATATATTTTCCCAAATAAATTTAAATACTTCTTGCCCTGACTTCTTCTTGATAGCTTTAGCTTCACACCATTTGGTAAAATAATCAGTTGCTACAATTATGTATTTCCGTTGCCCTGAGCCCGGGGTCAGCGGTCCTATGATGTCAATGCCCCACTTGGCGAAGGGCCTAGGACTAAGTACCGAGTTTAATGATGTCGCCGGTGCTTTAATTCTTCTTCCAAACAGTTGTCATTTTTTTGCATCGCCGAGCATAATCTTTAGCGTCACTATTCATCCAGGGCCAGTAGTATCCTTGCATTCTCACTTTTAGTGCTAAATCTCGTTGACCACTGTGATTCCCACAGTCTCCTTCATGAATTTACTCCAGCATCTTCTTTCCTTCTTCTCTCGATACACACCTCAACAATGGTCCAAATAATTATCTGCGATATAAAATTCCATCCCGAAGTTCATAATTCGCCGATCTGCTAATAACTTGATGGGCTAAAATCTGCTTTCCCGGTAACGTAAGGCGATCCAAATAATATCGTATCGGCGTTCTCCAGTCTGTTTCCGCTGATTCTTCTGTATCTGTTGTCAATACCTCCCTTTGTTCTCGCTCTTCCACATAGGATTGCCTCACTCTCTCAATAACTATTGAGGTGATGTCAGGGTTTGTCATCATTGATGAAATAAAAGCCAAGGCATCAGCGTGCCTGTTATCCTTTCTGCAAATGTGGCGAAACTTGATACGAGGAATCTCCTGAGCATACTCCCTAGCAAGTTTAAGATACTTTTGTAGAGAAGCATCTGATGCATGATAACGTCCAGAGATTTGTCGAATCACTATATGAGAGTCACTTGTCAATCTAACATCGCTGATACCCATTTCAATAATTAACCTTATGGCGTGTATGACTGCTTCGTACTCTGCCTCATTGTTTGTCGCCGGGAATTCCAACCTTAGCGAGTGTACTATTCTGGCTCATTTCGGCGAGGTAAAAACAATTCCTATCCCTTTTCCTTCTTTGTTTGATGAACCATCCACATATACTTCCCAACTTGAAGGACTGCATTTTAGTAGCTCTGGCATCTCATTTTCCCGTTCATCTAACGAGAGCGGTATTTCGTCTATTTCTTCTTCTTCTTCTACTGGAAAGTCGGCGAGGAATTCTGCAATGACTTGAGATCGTTGAGTTGTACGTATTTCATATTGAACGCCGAACTGCTCAATTTGAGTGTTCCATTTAGCAATCCGCCCTACTCTCTGAGAGATGTGCAGGATTGATTTTATATGAGTCTTTGTTAGAACAATGATAGGATGAGCATGAAAGTATGGGCGCAACCGTTGAGATGTGAAAACTAGTGCTAAGATTAGTTGCTCAATTTTGGTGTAATTCTTTTCTGCTCCCTGTAATGTTCTGCTGATATAATATATAGGTGTTTCTCTACTTTCGTTCTCACAAGGACAGCGCTGATTGCTACTGGTGTTGCGGCGAGATATACTCTGAGCTCTTCACCATGTTCTGGTGGTTGAATTGCTGGGAGAGTGGCGAGGTGCTTTTTAATGCCTTGAAATCCAGCTTCGTGTGCTTCAGTCCAGTTAAACTTTTCACCTTTCTTTAGTGTTTGGAAAAATAACTTGCATGTATCGGAGAACCTTGAGATGAACCTATTGAGCGAAGCCAATGTTCCATTAAGTCGCATAACATCTTTTACTGTCACCGGCGAAGGCATATCTATGATTGCTTTGATCTTTGCTTGATCAACTTCTACTCCATTCTTCGTGACAACATACCCTAAGTGTTTCCCCGAGGTCACGCCGAAAACACACTTCGCCGCGTTTATTTTCCAATTTAGTGGTACGCATGTGATCAAATATCTCTCTGAGGTCTTGAATATGAGTTTGTTTAATCTTTCTCTTTACTAACGTGTCGTCAACATAAACCTCTATAGTTTTTCCTATCCACTTCTCAAACATCTGTGCCATCTCTTGATAAGTAGCGCCGACGTTTTTCAATCCAAAGGGCATCCGAGTGTATAGCAGAACAACCCTTTGGTGGAAAAGAATGTTGTGTGCTTCTAATCTTCTTCCGCCAAAGGTATTTGGTTATAGCCTGAATAGCCATCCATAAATGACAGCAACTCATGGCCTGATGTAGCATCCACAGTTTGATCATTATTCGGCAAAGGAAAACTATTTTTTGGACACGCTCTATTTAAGTCGCTGAAGTCAATACAAATTCGTACTCCCTTGTTCTTTTTTGGTACCACCACCATATTCGTTATCCATTGTTGCACTGACCTTATGATACCATACCCCCTAATCTTGTCAATCTCTGCTTCCACTGCCTCTTTATAGGCTGGAGCCAATTTTCTAATCCTTTGCTTGAAAGGTCTAATCTTTGGATCAATATCTAGTTTATGACATGCTATCGCTGGGTCAATACCGGGCATTTCATTCATTCCCCAAGCAAAGACGTCGACATATTCTTTAAGTAGTGTCTGTACTTTCGCCGATTCTTCTTCGTTCAACAGAGTGCCGATCTTCACCATCTTTGGATCATTCTCCTCGCCGATGTTAATATCTTTGGTTGGTTCCACCGCCGTAAAATGTAGTTCAGGCTCTCTCATCGGCGAAAGGTTCCTTTAATTGCTATAATGTCTTTTCCTCAGTTTTCGCCGAGTCTTCTACTGAGCTCACATAATGTGCGTATTTTGAGGGGTCGGCGATGAAGTCTTGAATTTCCTGCTCCTTTAGGGCTTCCTTGCCTTGCTTCTTCTTTTCATTTATTCTAACTTTTCTGTTTTCACGCATCTGGACGTCAACTGCTTACAAGCCTTTAGTAGTGCCAAATCTCCCACATACTCGGCGACTCCTTTTGGTGTTGGAAACCTTAAGCGCTGATGGTAAGTAGAGGGTACTCCTTTCAAGCTATGCAACCATGGACTCCCAAGGATTGCAGCATATGGCGAATCAACATCTAGAATGCAAAGGGTAGTATCTAGAGTTAAGTCATCACAGGTGACAATCTTGAATTCAATTTCTCCTTTTGGTTTAGAAGCAATGTCGTTGAACCCATAGATATTGTATTTTGAGACAGTCGGTGAAGGGATTTTTGGATCTTTCGCTTTCATTGCTTCATATGCGGTGTTAAAAAGAATATCAACCGAACTGCCTGGGTCAATAAGCACCTTAGGCACTTTGAATTTGGATATTTGAACAGTGAGAACCAAAGAATTATTATGGTTTCTTCCTTCCGCTGGTACTTCATCGGCGGAGAAACCCACACAAACTTTCATCCAATCTAACAGTGGTTCTTGCTTGACGACGACACTGCAGATTTCAGTTCCCAACCTGCCTCGCTTATGTACTCTGGATAAAACGTTGTTGTGGAACTCGTCTCTTGTAATCTTCGAATGCACAATGGAGAAGCAATCCAACTCCAACAAGTCACATTCTACCATTACCTCAAACACATTTGGAGCTTGGATTGCCTGGATTGGCTGAACCATGACTGGGGGTGGCGACGACAACTCAAGAAATTATTGGAATTTCCCTAAGCGAATGAATCTGTGAACCTCTTGATGTACACCAATACGATTTTCTGTTGAATGTCCCTGGAACAAGTGGAACTGACAAAAGGAGTTGGTGTTAGTGGGAGGGACTCTGGGATTTCCTCTATTGTAGGGATAGCGGATATCATCTCTGCAGTTTGAATTCTCAATTTGCCCCCAGGCATCAGTATAAGAAATAAGAAGATTTGGAAGTGTAGCGTCCTGGAAAGCTTGCTGGTTGCCTCTGCCAAATTTTCTGTTATCGCCGTTATACCTTCTATCACCATTTCCATTTCGCCGATTGTCACGTCCACCTCTGCCATCATTTTTTCCTCCGTTATCTTGATATCCCTGCCATCATAGTTTCCTTGCTTTTGAGAGTTCCAATGTTGGTCGACGGTTGTTTACTGTGTGGCTTCGCCGTCTCTAGTACCACCATCGCCGAGGAAGAAACCTTCGCCAATCTCTGCTGCTCCGCCTTTAGCCATTCTCTTTTTATTTCTTCTTGTTCTTCTATGGAGTAACTGTTGATTGAATGAATTTGTTTTGCTATTTCTTTCTTTAAGCGAAGCTCTTCTGCCTGAATTTCTTCGTAATTTATCCATTCGTTTTGCTTCTCTCTCATAGCCTTCATATCTTTCGGCGCATCCAAGAATAAATTTTGGTACATAGGGTCTGATGTCTCCATGGAGTTAATGAATGCTCTTATCTTGTCCTTATCAAATACTGTTGTGCCTACTTCGCTACAAAGCTTTCTCCATCTCTGAGTTAAACTTTTGTATGTCTCCGATGGTCTTTTCTTAATGTTAAACAATCTTTCTATGCCTGGGCGACTTCTGTTATTCTGAATGTACGTGCGTAAGAATTTGCTTTCCAACTTGCTGAATGATCCAATTCTTCCTTCGTCCAACCCATCAAACCAAGCCAAAGCTTCATCTTTGAGAGTGGCGGGAAATGCCATGCACATTATTGGGTCTGAGTTTACCCATGCCGCCAAGTCTCGCTTATAACTCCTTAAGTGTTGAGCTGGATCCCCTGTTCCATCAAAGGTGGATGAGAACTTTGGCATGTTAAACCTTGTAGAGACGTGGCCATATGTGATACATTCTTTAAAGGGTGTCTTATTTGCCTCAGAAAGTGATGTTTCAAAATTTGACTCCTTCGAGGATCCTCCCATCGCCCCACTTTGTGTTTTAGTCGGCGAAGCTCCTTTTTTATTCCCTTATCCGTTCCATCACACCTTCCAGAATCATCGTAACCTTCTTTATCCCTTCTAGATGTTTCTTTCCTTCTGCCCCTCTCATCGTATCTTGCTGACGAGTCAGAAACTTCTACTGTGGTAGCCCTGCTTCTATCTGAACGACGAGTGGTGTGCGAATGAGATGTGTGACTCCTGCTTTATATCATCTTTCGATTCTCCACCATCAATTCTCTGTGGCTCTGCAAGACAGTCTCCATTTGCAATTGCATCTGCAGCTGCATCTGAACTGTTTGTCGATTATTTGCCTCAAGGATCTGCTTTAACAAGGTTTCTGTAGTATTAGTGGATCCTGTGTTGTCTGCTACCACTACTGGACGAGCCAAAGTTGTGCCGGGTGCTACCGATGTAACACTGCCACTAGCGGCCGGATGAGCATCTTCTGCCACAATAGGTTCGGCGACAACTGCTGGAACTTCCGCCGTGACATTGGGTATTTCGCCGACGATCCCTTGAGTAGTATTCGATGTTGTTACTCCTCTTGCATTAACATTCTGAGTTATA
Source organism: Papaver nudicaule (assembly GCA_023529015.1). Lineage (NCBI taxonomy): Eukaryota > Viridiplantae > Streptophyta > Magnoliopsida > Ranunculales > Papaveraceae > Papaver > Papaver nudicaule. The sequence goes on along the minus strand of JAJJMA010154227.1, from coordinate 8,821 downwards.
CCCACAACATTAGAAGATTCGCCGATCGTCCTCTGGGATGTTCTGTTGCCATTAGTTGCATCGCCGAGAGTACTCGTGTCTACCTCTCTGCCAATCCTTTGTAGTAACATGTTGGGTTCAGCTGTTGCTCCTGCATTCTCCAGGTGGGTGATATCCTCCATCAAGACCTCGTTTTGATGAAGTTGTTGTTGTATGGGTGACCGCCGAGATGAACTCCCCAAAAGAGAACTCGCTAAACCTGTCGGTTCTGATGCTCTGCTTCTGGTGTTGTGTCTACTGGGAAATACCAATGCTATAGGAAGGATGGGGTACCGTGGAGGCCTACCCGTTAGAGCTCTGCTGCTCTTACCCCTGGAACCCATTCGCCGATGATCTGTAAAAGAAGACAAACACACTTCCTGACAGTATTGCTCTGTTAGTACTGTGGGTAAATGCCAAACGAATTAGTGGAGGTGGTTGGATAACTTTTCAGAATGTTATTAAGGAAATGACAAAAATAGCAGACCTAACTGAAATTATGCACAGATGATGACCTAATCATGACAGGAAGGACTAAATTGGTAATTTCATAGAAGTTTTCAAAAGGTACAAACCGCAAACATCCAAGGTAATTGAAGAATTTCGATCCAAAAAGGTGTACGGCTATAATTTTGAGAAGTTTGAAAGCTTTTGACATACGTACTCATTGAAGCTACCCAGAATCATAGGGCTAAATATGTTATTGTGATGAATCTGGGGACCTAAAAACAGAACCAAAAGCTATTTATAGTAATCATCAAACACAGAAACAATTATGACTTCGCCGGAAGATTATCCTTTGTAAGAATCTAAAATCTTGTAACCCAATTAAAACACATCTAAAATAACACATTTTCTTAAAGATAAACAATCATCCGTACGCCGAAGGTTAAAACATACCAAAAATATCATTTTTCTCAAAGCAAATGACCTTATGACTACTTCATGTTATAAAGGTGAAATATGTGATGAAGCCTATGAGTTAACATGTGAGAAAACAAGATGTTGAGCTTACAATTTCACAAACAGCAAGATCTTTTACCAAAAAATAGCATTATAAGTCAAATACTAGCCTACACAAGCGAGATCTTGAACAAGAAGAGCATGATAAACATGGAAACGAGATAACATGTAGGCTAATCTCTATAAATCATAATAGAAAACAAGGAAAAAACAAGTTCAAAACCTAATCTAGTGCCAAAATGTAACTGCCTAAAATCCCAAAGGTTAGATCTTAGACAGTACACCCAAATAATCATACACTAGCATACACAGAATCACATCCATACAAAACAGTAAAGAGTTAAGGGTTAGAGATACTTGACAATGATATTACTTGGTTCGCCCTCCTTAATGAGGACTACATCCAAGGGTTTCCACTAAAATAAGTATTATTACAACTCTCACCTTGCTAATCTTCTAAGTCTGAACTCTCAATAAGAACCCTAATCTCGGCAGTGGGCTAAGGACAACAAGTAGATTACTTTTCCTCTCTCTAGACCAAACCAAGAAATGTCCAACCCTTTTCTCAAAGGTTTCTCTCGCTATTTATAGAGGTTTACAAAGTGGAAAATAGCTAATACAAACAATGACTTTCCGACACTAATTTGTCTCTATTCGCCGACAGACTATGTCGCCGAGGTAGTCTTTCTTCTATCAAGTCTTGGCGGCCAAGTCTTCTTGAGGATAAGGATTGCTGACGAGGTTCCCATTGAGTCAACATGTCAACTCCGGCAATATATCCGTTCTGACGAGTAATAAATGCTCAACCACTTCTCAACTACCTCAGCTGTACTTTCGTTGACGTTACTCCGCTCATTTATTCTTGTTAAGCGACTCGCTGGTTAACCTTTGAACTTCTTCCCGCTGGTCTTCTAGTTAAATGTCTCGCTAAAGGTTTCCGCTAGTGATTCCATGCTTCTCAGGAGTAATCTCTTCTTACAACTTCCCCTCTAGGATGTTGTTATTAGGCGGAAACATTTTTTACCCTTACAGCCATGGCGCCATGCACCCATCCCATGGCGTCCAAAACCAAGCCTTAGCCAAAGGCCAAGGCCATGATGCCATGCACTCATCCCATGGTGCCATACTCACCTGGCAAAGGCCATCCCATGGCGTCCAAAACCAAGCCTTGGCCAAAAGCCAAGGCCATGGCGATATGCACTCATCCCATGGCGCCATACTCACCTGGCCTTTACCAAAAGTCCAAGGCCATCCCATGACGTCCAAAGACCAAGTCTTGGCCAAAGACCAAGTCTTGGCCAAAGGCCAAGGCCATGGAGCCATGCACTCATCCCATGGCACCATACTCACCTGGCCTTGGCCAGCCAAGGCCATCCCATCTACGCCATCCCATGGCGTCCAAAGATCAAGCCTTGGCCAAAGGCCAAGGCCAAGGCCACGACGCCATGCACTCATCCCATGGTGCCATACTCACTTGGCCTTGGCCAAAGGCCAAGGCCATCCCATCCACGCCATCCCATGGCGTCCAAAACCAAGCCTTGGCCAAAGGCCAATGCCATGGCGCTATGCACTCATCCCATGGCGCCATACTCACCTGGCCTTGGCCAAAAGGCCAAGGCCATCCCATGACGTATAAAGACCAAGTCTTGGCCAAAACCCAAGGCCATCCCATCACGCCATCCCACACCATCCAAAGACCAAGCCTTGGCCAAAGACCAAGGCCATGGCACCACACTCAAGGCCATAGCGCCATATCCAGCACACTCTACTAAAGGCTAAGCGTAGGCCATGTTCATACACTCATGACTATAGGACATTGTCATAAAGCAACGCAATTCTACGAACAACACGAGATATCAAAATATCACACAGGGGGATAACATTAGGGGTATTGGTCTGGCGGTCTACGACATTTAGGACGAAACTGGAAGAGATGATGGGTAGTTACACGAAGATGGCGGGAGTGGACATGTTCTACACGACTCAAGCAGTTACAGAAACCAATTCATGTTCTCTACTCCTCCACTCTTCCACGACTCCCACCTTCTCTATCAAAAGATTAGGGTAAGTTTAATACTATAAATAGAGGCTTCCTCTATCTTCCAAGGCAGGACAACTAGAATACTTGAAAACACCAGAACCTCAGAGCGAATACCTGAGCATTCAAAACACTTCTAGCCTTGGAGATTTCCAGTTACATTCACGACGGAAATCTTGAACCTTTACACCCAGAAACACACCTTTTTAACCTGATCTCAAGTTTCTTTCACTGTCTGCCTCCCTAGATCAACCCCATCCTCTATGTGATTGAAGCAAGACTTGAACGACCATTGACTTGGTTTAGGCTTGTCTTGTTCGACTTTGTTCTCGAGCACTACGAAAGTACCCAGAGACAGTACAGTGTTTTTTCAGGCAAAAACATTTGGCGACCACAGTGGGAGATCAATCTCTCGGTTTCAGAAGATTTTCTTAAAGATGGTTAAACTCGGGACAGGGTCAGACAACAAAATCCCAACTCTTCAACTGAAGCCGCTCCAACTTCCAGCGCAACACCTACCAATACACCCACATTCAGCGTCATGCCCAGCTTCCAAACTACTCATGATGCTACCCAGTAACACCTACTGTCTCAGCAACCCCTGTCATGCCCATTGACACGCTTACTCCAATTACTTCTGTCGTCCCAACAACTCCCACAGATCTAGTTAGCACGCCTTGTATTAACTTCTCCTCTTCGATTAGAATCAATGTCACCACCATAAAGGATAAGGAAGTGCCAAAGATACCGACCGTGGGGGAGTAGCCAAACAGCGAGACGATCTCCTAGAAGACCAAATCAATTTATCGCTGCCCAAGTTGTGGTCTTAAAACTCTTAACTACGGAGTCATCACCAAGTTCACAAGACGAAGAGACTCCCAAAACTGCTGTTGGCACCAACACCACTATGATCCACATCTGGGATGATGAAACGATATCTACTCCAATAAAGCCTCAACAAAAAATAATAGTGACCCAGACATGTCATTACTGACGATTTGGACAGACTACTGCAAAACTGAGGAAGGGAGATGACGTCGCCTGTCTACCACCGTCGCCTCCGTGTTCGTATGAAGCACATAAGATCCACCTTCCCAGGAGAACCTACGCTTGAATCTCCGCTTTCAGACGTCCGCTGAACTCAATGAAGCTACAAAAGATTTGCCACGACTGCACCTATGCTACTAGAGAGGGCCAAACCCCTAGGAAGCGAAGAGGCTCGTGATACCCGTAGCAGAAGATTGATCAACAAGCATTACAACAACAACATACCGTCCATGAGTGTTATCAGTGAAGGGAGTAAAAGAAAGAGTCCAGCTACAGAGGTAGCACACCCAAAACACACAACTTCACCTTCAGGAAGTCCAAGCAAGAACATGAGTTGAAGCGGACCGCAACACAAGTCACTGCGTAACGAGTCACGCGTAACAAGTCACAGCACCACGAGTCACGGCGCCACAACCACTAGAAAGTGTGAACCTCTAAGGAGTGAAGAAACTCATAGTATTCATGACGACAAAGGATTTATCAATGAAGAGAAGGACAACCCAATCATCACCAAAAGAATGACAACGAGATATGCGGACTTCCAGAATTACCATTGCAGCCAAAAACTCTAGGGTTTGGATTCTCAAGACAACCTGAACATAAACATAATCAACAATCCGACTTTGCTACTCGTCAAGATCAGGAGAAACCCTTGGAGGATCAAGAAGAGAGAGCGCATATCTGTTTCATCCCCAATGGTTCGTGTTTAGCAAACTCTCAAAGAACCTGAAGCTTTCAAACATTCTCTGAGCTCTGCGAGGCCGCAAAGTGATCAACTACAACCGTCCCTGCCTTGCTAGAAAAAGATCCAAGCAGTTAAGGGTTGTGGAAGCTCGTAAGCCCGCTATAACAAGAGACGCGTTAGCAAGCCAGACAAGAAGAACATCGACACACAATATAACTCGAAGGGTTCCGAACAAGAACGCGACTCAAACACAAGACGCAGATTTGTAACGACGACAACGAGAAGAGCGAGAACCGAAACCTAAAACGGTTCCCCTCACTCATTATTTTCAAGTAAATACTGGAGCTAGTAGACGCCTGGACAAGGATGGAACAATTGGATTACCTTGATTCGACAACTCTCAACAACTAAAGAGAATGCTCCACTTATTCGATCCTTGAAAGAAGCCGATGAACAACATGTTTCTGCATGAGAAAATTGAGCCCAAGGAAAGACATCGATGAGATATCAGAGAACATGGCTGGGGACTCCTCGCCACAACAATTCTTTATTACACCAAGCATTGTAGGAGTGCCGGCTGCCACGACCCGATCAATGGTGAAATTTCATCAAAGGAAAACGTAACGTACAACAAACGTGCCCCTGCCTTTACAATAGCGCTTCATCGTCATGAAGGACCTACTCGAGCAGAAGTCGTCAATCAAGCATTAACTAATCCGCCAAGGAATCAAAAGAAACAACCCTCAACCAAGAGAAAGGTAGTTTTCTTATTCTTCCACCCATACAACATGGGATTGTCCGTTATAGATCTTTCAAAGGAAAGAAAAAAAAAGGGGAACCTTAATCGACACCGACACCACTACCAAAGCCTCTATGGAAACCCGAAAGCTACCAGGGATTCCTTGTTGCAAGAGTTTTCGCAAGGAAGCATAAATGATCTTGCTACTTCAACAACGAGGTCGTGTACACACCCGCAAAATCCTTTAGAGGATATACATACATCAGGGTTCATATCTTCGCAGAATCCTCCTTGTAACAACATCACAAAGTCTTCACTTCCGAGCAAGCCAGCAATATCATGATCGCGGTGCTCCCCTCAGCTATCACTAACAACAAGTGAAACCCTCATCACGGAAACAACAAGTGACGCCCTCATCACGGAAAGTTTGAAATATGACCTCATGCCCCTACCACGGTATAAGCAAACCTCACAGTCGTCATCAGCAGATCCCCGATATCCTTCGGCAGCAACCCGAATTCAGGAAAACAACATAATGGAACGTTTCAAACGCGAAGACTTCAAAGACCAGTGACAGACTTATGCGAGTACAAAGGGGGACAGTTGTCCCCCCTAAATTTCTGAAACTTAAAAAAAAAAAAACAGTAGCTAATCTACCGCTGTTTGGAAAGTGTCCCCCCTGGTTTTTCTGAAATTAAAACAAAGTATAGGGTAAATAAGTGAAAGTCCATAAAAATTGGAGGGCAAAAATGGGAAAGGAAAAAAAAATCAAGTTTAAGTTTAAAGCAGATCGAAAGCTCCTCATTTAACTAACAATTTTTACAAGTCAAACGACAAGATAGGAAACACCATGGCCGACAGTTATGCTTCATGGAGATCAAAAGCAATTGTTTAAGCCTTGAACTAAGGTAAGTTACACTTAATAACTATTAGATTTATCATGAATTTCTTAATTCTATGCATAAATCATAAAACTTATCTTTAATTTGGGTTAATTAGGTTAGGGTTTTCCAAAATTGGGGATTTTTTCCTTCTTTAACATCACTAAATCAGGCTTGCTAGTTGAGTAGTTGTGAGAGATGGATTTAAAGATTGAGCAGTGTCGGTAGTTTTTGATTCTAGTTTGTCAAAATTGAAATTTATTTTTTTTCCCTCCGGTTCTTTAGTTGTATTAGCACTTGAATTACTCATGGCAGTGGAGTCCGCTCCGTTCTGCTTCTGCATAACACACATGGTTTTCATTCCTACTCTGCATACATATTGAACAATAAATTACTCAACACCCAAAGAAGATGAAAGTCTGAAACATTTGAACATAAATTTGGTGATTCAAATCAGTGCCGACAAAAGCGAAGACTAGGCTTCTTTTATTAGTTAGATAAGATAACTACAGACACCTCTTTATTGTTTTTCTTGTGACACATTTTGTTAGTGAGTTATATTACAATGGGCTGATTACATGTATGAAATGATTGCAAGGTAAAGGCATTGCAATGGAGAAATACTACAAAATAACATCACAAACTACTTTGTTTTCGCCTTCAAAACGACA
>JAJJMA010154222.1:0-15699 GCA_023529015.1 Papaver nudicaule | reverse complement strand
ATACATCTGTTACTGGTGTACCTGCAGTTGGGGTTCGTCCCGGATCAGGGACTATAACTTGCGCAGTTGTGGTAGTTTTTAGTGGACTATAATGCGACTGTCTTGGTGGTATATCTTCCAGGAAAGTTGGACAGACAAGAATTGTCTCTCTCCGTTCATGGTAGCTACTGCAATTTATTTGGTTGTGCGGGTAAAAAAAATCTACTGACGGATCTGCTTTATTCCTGAACTAACTGTGTTGAAATTCATAATGCTGGATATTTTTTTTGGTACCAGCAAGAGAGACATTATCCAAATCAGTCAAAAGCATGGGACAGATGATATGAACCAGAAATGGTCATCAAGACGGAGCCATATTTGTTCAAGTTTCGGTAATTTTTTGGATCAAGGAGAAAGCAATAGAAGCAAATATTGCACGACTAGTAGGCTCAAATATGAATTCCTTCGCTGGCCTATTGATAGAGCAATACAAAGACTTGATTCCTTCTCAACTAGCAATACATGTAAATTTCTTAAAAGAGAGATTAAAGTTACCAAATGGTCAACTAGCTAAATAATGGTTGTTTGTGCGATCTCAGTTGATGATTCTTGTCCAAGCTCTCTTATCGTTGCCATTGCTACTCTAAATTCTACTGCTAAATTTCTAATGGCTAGAGGGTTAGCCTTGTTTATATCATCAGCTCGGCATTTTGAAAAGAACGCATGTTTCGATTCATTCAAGTATTGGAGCATCTAAGAACAGAAAGAGGATATTTTAGCATTCAGCAATATATGTCGTATTCCAACTACAGATGATGTAGTTCCAAAATGATGGCAGAAGCAAAGAGGGGAAGGAGGGAAAACTGAAGGCACTAGGCGTACTTTTAAGTATGTCAACCAACAAAAAATCACCAACACAGTCCAAGATAAAAATGGCAGGACTAACTCATCCATTTCTGGTAATACTAAGATAGATCTCTAATAATTTACAAGAATTAAAAAATTGATCTCCAACAATTTCACTCTTCATTACAGGGTATTATCATCACAGTTTCAACCATCAAAAGTCACTACAAGTATAACACCCTAAGATTTTTCCCAGCTAAAACAAATCACATACTTTGTCCCAACCCCATAGATTAATTAACTAGAACATTTTTTCTTTAATCATCCAATTTAACACCAATGCATGGAGTAGATATCATTGTGAAGATTTGGATGATTTCTGCCTCTATTTTTGATCTCTATACAGATTACCAGATCAAGCCAAAGCAAAGCTATGATCTCACCATTTCAAACCCGGATATAACAGTGCTTCTTTCTCTGCTGTATTTTTCCTTGCCCTACTCGCCAACGAGAACTCCTGTCTTAGAATTCTGATCTCCAACATCAGATCTCTGCTTAGAAATAAGGAAACTTAATGTCAGTGTTGTAGGCAAGATAATGGAAACACCATTATTTTACAGATTTTACCTCTGGAAGAGGAGGACGTTTGTCATGCATACCAAAACTTAGTTGTGAGAGGAGATATCATTGTGAAGATTTCAAGATCTGTGTCTTAGTTGATCTCCAAGGTATGTGGAAAGGTTTCGGGGTTGAAGGAATTAGTGCACCCGCAGTTGGGGTTCGTCCCAAAGATGTGCTAGCTAGATTTTAATGGATATAATGCGACTCGGCCTTGGTAAAAAAAACTTTCGAGTTGGGCACTCTCCATTTAAGGTAACAAAGCACTTAGAAACCTTCTTTTGATTATCATTATATCTGTGATTTTTTTGGTTGCATGGTTAAAAAATCTACAGTATAACTTCTATAAAATAATAGCCTTGGGAACTAGAAAATTTATTATTTTAAAAAGATATTATATTATCGATAATATAATATTATTATTTTATATAATTCCTAGTTTGGAGATTGAATAATAATTGAAGACTAATATGTAATACATTATTGACTAATTTTATAAAAGATTCTAGATATAATATTATATTTTTTTTGATAAAAAACCTTCATTTTCCATTAATAATGTCAAATCAAGGTTACATAGAGATCAAGTACATCAAGAATTATAAAATAACAAGAACAACATACTTGTTGTAGTACATAATCGAGAGATCCGACAAGGAAAAGAGAAGGAAAATCGATAGAACTACCTAAGACAAGCATAATAAGACCGATTAAATCGGAGAGGGGATGGTCTTCAATGGATGATAACCCGACCATTTGATTGTTTTTCTTCTTCATTAAGATTTGCTCCATGGAAACAGGAGTATTTTGCCCAATATCTTGACCGGCGATTTGAAGAATCTGATATCTGGAGATCGCCATTGTACTTGATAAACCTATAGATCGAACATCAAAAACGAAAAATAAAAGCAATAGAAACATTGCAGAAAAAATCGCCATAATAGCGAAGAAACTAATCGCCCTAATAGCGAAGATAAATCGCTCTAATAGCGAATATATTATTGAAAACAACATACTAACTGTAAAATTAAAAAATCTTTGCTCAGATCTAGTCCCTAAAGGACTAGATCTGAGCAAAGGAAGAAGAAAATGAAAAGTTTCTCTAGTTTTTGGAGAAGGGAGGGGGAGAGAGAGAGAAAGAGAAAAAGAGAAAGAGAATTAGATATAATATTATATACTACAATATATAGTACAATATTAACTAATTTTAAAGAGATATTATATGGTTGACTAATTTTAACAAAGAAAATCAAACTGCTATCGACTCATATTTTGAGAAAATTTGTTGTATGTGTATTATTTTTCATTGTTATAGTGGAATTATTATTTTATACTATTATTTGCGACATATTTATGCTTAAGGGTGGCTTTTGGAATATATTAATTTATGCTTTTATCGAATTTATTATTTTAACACTAGGGCGCGAGCCCGGACCAGAAAATTTTATTATTTTATCGAGAATATTATATTATCGAGTATTATTTTAAAGAAGTTATACTGTACACAGGGGTCTGATTCATGATGCTGGATATTTCTTTTTGGTAGCAGCAAGAGAAAGATTATCAAAAGCAGTCAAAAGCATGGGACGGATGATATGAACCAGAAATGGTCATCAAAGCCATTAATTACCATATTTAGAAGTGCAAACCCGACACATGGGCGCATACCTAAAAATGAATCTCTGATATGAACCAATTGCTATGTAACAAATTACGAACATAATAATGTTTGGGTTTCCATGTAGATAGGAATGACTTTGAAAACAAAACTTATTGTACAATAAAAATGCAGGGAAATATGAAATCAGGCCTAAATAGATCTGCACCAGTGCAAGTCTTCTACAAAGGTAATGTATCAAACACCAAAAAATGCATATAACTTGGCAATCATTAGAGAGTAGCAGCATTTACAGATGAAGTAGATCTGAACCAAACATTTGTAAATAAGGTCACCAAGAAAATTTACTCTTATCAATTGAAATGAAATGTAATGGATTTATAATTAAGTCTGAATCTGTTTAACTTAATTCAGACTTTTTTCGTAGATACTTGAATAACCAAAACATTTCTCTAATTCAACATCTTAGAATTTCTGAACCCATAGGTGTTTATCAGTAATGGAATGTCAATAACAGCCCAACCATCTCCAAATGATACCCGGCTCGGTAGATGAACAAATGCAAAAGCCCTTTCTTCAGATTTAAGATCCCTGCTTAGAAAGAACAAAAACATGAATGTCAGTATTGTGGGCAAGACAATAATATCAAACACCATTATTTTACAGATCTTACCTATGAAGAGGCTGATCATGGTTTCAAATGTAAGAAGACAACTTAGCTGTGAGAGGAGATATCATTTTGAGGATTTCAGAGATTTGTACGGCTTTCTTTCTGGTCGCCAAAAAATTGTGTAAACCAGAACTCAGGTTACTGGTTTTCCCCCTTTACACCGCCTCCCCTCACTCATTCACATCCGCAGTCTCCACTCTCACTCTTTGTGTACAATATCTACCGGAATTCTTAGGGTTTGGTTCATTTATCTAAGGAATATTGATTTGTGTGATTCACTAAAAAGGCCTCAGACTGATCCGAATGGTCGATAATTGATTGTAAGCCCAGGGAGTAAGCCTTGTTATTACAAGGCTAGACTAGATTATGGTGTCGATGAGGCTGGAACCACACGGTTGTGGGCATCAACGACTTCACGAGGAAAACAAAGCCACAGGACAAGGAAAAACTAGACAAATAGTAGTTACAAACTCCATTATTGGGATGTGAAGTGCACTTGGCAGCTGAAGTTCGAATTCTGAAATAGCCTAGTTGATCACTAAAATACCATGCCGTCGTATAGTTAGTGCAAATGTATGCATTCTACTTTCGTGTCAGGCCACACATACCTGCATAGAGCACAAAACGGAGTACTGTATGCAAGCGGAGGCATATTTGTTCTTTTTGGATCAAGCAGAGAAGGAGAAAACAGTAGAAGCAAATATTGCACGGCCAGTAGGCTCAAATAGCAATTCCTTCGCGGACATAACGTGAGAGCAATAACAAAGTTTAATTCCTTGTCTAAATAGATTGGATAAAAAGGGCAGGAAAGAGTAGAGAGGAAGCTCGATATGATTACAAGGCTTTCGGTGGGGATTGAAATCCCATATAAATTTGCTCATTAACAGAGATAAAATCTTACTACATGGTCAATTGAAGAAATGGTTTTTTGTGGGATCCCAATTCATGTTTCGTGTCTCCATTCTTACTCTTCTTGAGCAAACGGCTTAACACCGTCGTGGTATAACGCTTCATCAATTTACCAAATTTGATTCCTTCCGGCGCACCTTTCTGTTTTACCACCATTAACTGGTTGTTATCATTATCGCGAGCATCATCATTCTCTTCTTCTGTGAAGTGATGGCTTAGAGAATTTCTGCCACCTCGACGATTACTTATCCCTTTTCCTTGATCTCCGTCACTCATTATCAACTTATGTATTCTTGCTGTTGTTTCTTCATCTTCAGTATCCACTTTACTTTCCATTTGGGGATAACCCAAACCAGTAATACCATTATTATCATCATCATCGGTTTGCAATGCAGAAATTTGCATGGGTTTCCTAGTTCTCCTGGACATTCCGGCGCTGTAGTGATGTCGTTTATTTGGCTCCCATGCACTTCCCATTGTTGCCGAACTTTATTTCGTCTTCTGCTAATTAAAAACCTTGAGCAAAAAATTAGGAACCTCGCTAATCAGCTATAAGTTTAGAGTACATAATCAACAACTTAATGTGCATATGTATACTTGAGAAAGTCATTATCATTACTAGTACGATTGATTACTTGTTGTTTAATGAAATGATGATTATTTTGCTCAAAAAGACGGTGAAAAAGATGAGAAATCTATTTCATAGCTTTCTTTCATACCTTTAAATGAATGAATAGAAATATAAACCTCCTTAGTTGGTAGTACCAACAGCATATGGACATATCACACCTACTGACCTACTTTTTTTGATTTGAGGTGAACAAAGGGTGTTGCCGTAAACAAAAATCATCTTGTAGTTCTGTGTCTGTGTCTTTTTCGGGTCACTCGGACTGGGTAGTGCAGTATAGTCTTTTCCGAAAATATATATGTCTGGAATCTGAATCTCCCAGGCCCAGCTGAGGGACGGACCCATAATATTAGCCCAGCTGAGGGATGGACCATAATATTTCATTGGGTAGGAATAGAATGATACAAGTTACGAAGGCAGCGATTTTCTTTTTATAAGTATCACATAGTTATTATGTACACGAGATTCGCTTACTAAAATCTAGGTTAATAGACAAGTAAAAGATTAATACTCCCTCCGTCCCTCTAAAATAGGTGGAGTTTCAAATTTTTGTAGTCCCATTAGATAGGCGGATTTACAATTCCAAGATGGTTTTTTTCACCTAAAATCCTTATTAATTATACATGGGAGATTGTGTTAAGAATGAGACAAAGAGTAAAACAGAAAAGTAGATGGATATGTAGGAATTCAAGATAATTTCTTAATCAAAGAGATTTTTGCTTTTCCGCCTATTTTAGAGGGACAGAGGGAGTATAAACTAAAGTACTGACAAAATGTGATTGGCGAGGCGAGTTTATATTTACATGAATTACTACTATAAAATACTATTGGGTTAAACATTACGGACTAATATTTTTCATTTTGATGCAGTACTAATAATGCGTACTAGGAGTGAGCAAAAGATCCAAAATCCGCCGGTTCAATCCGGCCCAACCGCTTTTTCCCGGTTGGGTGTCCAATCCACCAAAAGATGGGCTGGATGTGGATATTGTTTCTGGAAACCGCTGGATATTGGGTTTGTTGTGATTGGAATTAGGGTTGTGCAACGGATGGACGGAAGGATGCGGATTAGTGGTCACCTGCGTCCAAACCGTTAAATGGTGCGGATTGGAAAATCAAACCGTGTCCTGCCATTCACCCGCGGATTTGCGGATTATACGGTTTTGTTGCGGATTATCCGCGGATTTCAAGCATAAAAAAAAAATTTACATTAAGTTTAAAAAAAATCCTAGTCTTATATAAATCTTAACTTTAACACAATCAAAAGAGTCTTAACTTAACCGTAGCTAAGATTGAAAGTGAACAGAGGGAGTACTAGAAACAAAAAAGTACTAAATAAAAGCAAAGGCCAAAGGGTGAAAGCTAGTTTATTCAATCCACAATGCTTAGGTTAGGTCGAGAAGAAAGAAGAAGAAGAAAATTTGAGAATGAAATTCATTTAAGTCGAAATATTTATTTATATGCTACATTTCCTAACTATCCTAGGTTATCAATATAATTACCATACTACCTACGGTTGCGGGTATATCCACGGATTCAAAAGTTAAACCGCGTCTGATCCGCCAAATGGTGCGGATTGGAAAATCCAACCGTGTCCGGCCCATAGCCCTTGCAGTTTGGTTTTTACCAGCAAATTTGCGGACGGATACGGGTCAAATCCGCGGTTTCGATTATTTTGCTAGCCCTAATTGGAATGGTCAAACATCCATGGACACCCACACCCACTAAATAGCAGTGTGCAACTTTGTAATAGGAATTCAAGTTGTCAGGTTGTATACAATATACAAGTAGGAAAATTTGAAGTTGCCTTGGTTTATTACTGTGAGGTGGCACAATGTCACGGAAGTTTACTTCTCAGCTAATAATAAGGGTTCTTATCAAGCTTACTTAAGCAGACCTGTGTACATACTTAGATTTTTAGATATACTTTATCAGTGATTAATTCATTTTTTTATCTTCATTATCTAGATTGCAGACACGTTGGAAGTGCTGAAGGATGAAGAACAAGTAATCACTTTGGACTGATTTGTATGGTGGCTTATGATGACGTTTTTTTTTTCCCCGGAAAACATTTAGATAGGGCAGTTGTAAAACATGTTTTTGGGTTGTGTATCTTTTACTATCACTTTTTTGTATATGAAGTTGTGTTTTTGTACAAGAATTTGGGGTGCCTTTATTATATATGTATGTAGGTTATTTGCAGTATACATGTGTTGCACAATGTATCCTTTTAACTATGTAAGAATCAATGGATCATCCGCATCCATTGGCACGCCGGATGTTGGATTGGATGCAGATGTTAAATCAAAAATCCGCTAGATATTGGGTGCGGCTTGCGCAGATGAGGCAAAAATCAGTTCAACCCGGCCCATGCGCACCCCTACTACGTACCTAAAAAAGAAAAAGAAAAAAAGAAAAAAGGTGCTTTAAGCCCTTTTGATTGTACCCGAATATAATATTCAAGCACAAACACAATAATAGTTGATGTAGAACGCAGAAAACGTAAATCTGGATCTCTGCTTGCAGTCTTCAATCTTCACAGGAACTTGATTGAGAGAAGGGGGGGTACCTGCAGAAAACCCTCCGATGCTAAAGTCAGTAGGTGTTTTGCACAGGTGAATGTGTATGAGAAATATTGCGTACCTTTTGGTGATCCAGACCCCTCTTTATATGGTTGATTATTAGGTCAAACCCTAAATTCGAGATTAGGATTACCTGTGATTACTTGGACTACAAGTCTTCCAGAAACTTCCTGAGTCTTCTCCTAAAAGGCAGCTTTCTTGACCTACAAGGGTTTCTAGAATGTTTCAGAGTAGTCCAAGGTGTACCCACGAACCCACTGGAGCTGGGCCACGCAAATGGGCTGGAAGTGTGCCTGTAAACAATGTCCAAAAAGCACAAAACAGAAGAAAGAAACGAATTGGGCCAGACGGACTGGGCCAAATAGACTTGGGCGAAATGTACTGGGCCAAATGGACTTGGATCAAATGGACTTAGGCCAAATGGACCGGGACCAAAATAATTTGGCAGAGAAGACAACGGTCGCCGGCCGTGACCGCCGGCCGATGTCGCCGGCAGTGACCGCTGACCGATGCCGCCGGCCGTGACCGCCGACAGTTGTCGCCGGTCGGTGATCGGTCGGTCGCCGGCGGTTATCGGTCGGGCCGGATGTCTGTCGCTTGCCTAATATCTGTCGCCGGCCGGCTGCCGGTCGCCGTCTCAACGTGTACATGCCTCCACCACTCTCTGTGCAGGCTTGCTCTGCACCAGTCATAAATCTTAATGTTCGGGCACCTGTACCAAGGCTGCCATCCAAAACATAGTCTTTGGGACCCTTATTGCTCTACTTAGCCAATAAAAAGGGTCTAAAATACTAGGGTACAAACACCTTTGTAAATTTTGCAACCCTTCCTACAACCAGATTACCATAATACCTTTTTTCTAGGAAATGTCTAGATTAGTAAAGTAAAATATCAAATTACCCTTTACCTAATAACTATATATAAACTTAATCCTATACTTTAATTCACCACGTAGTTTTGTTCTTCATCTCCTTCAAAATTCAGCTCTCCCATTCTTCTTCTCCTTCTATTTTTTTTTTTCAAAACAAAAACCGCCTCAATTCATCGTCAAATCACCGTAACATTGTCGATTTACAAAAATTTGATCGTCGTGCAATCTCCCCCCTCTTTAATGTAAACAACCCAATGTAAAAAGCTTACCCTTTGTAGCCATTGGATCGTCCGAAATCAAAAAGTAGCCGTCGGATGAAGAGAATTTCCGGAAAAAATTTCGTCACAACATTTGCACGTTCGACATGAACTGACTAAGTTAGCCCTCCATGGATTTTCATTTCCTTTTCGCGTTTTCATAAAAAGAGAAGGTCACGAAGGACAAATATATCAACAAAACGTTTATAAAACACTGACCCAGTGGTGCCAGGATCGAATCCGGTAACCACTATTTTTTCGACTTTTATTTTTCTTCTTTTTATGTTCTTCGTTTACTTGCCTATTTTTCTTCCTTTTTTAGAAATCCAACAAAATTTTCAATCATAGCAGAATTATACGACGATAAGTAAAGATTAGCAGACGATTTTTTAATGGGTCTGATACAAATGATTCGGATTCACAATCTTAGGGTTCCAAAGATCAAACCTTCATAATCATTATCAAGTAATCAACCAAACAACTAACAACTAAAGATTTCACTATACACCCAAGTATCAGAATCACAAAAAAATTCTCAAATTATGTTTCAACTAATTAAGTTATTGACAAGTAGTATGATTAATTGGGGGAAAAAACACAACAAAACTGTTCCAAATTATCAGTTTATACCAATTAAAAAAAGTAATAACGATGAAGAAAGAAACATGATCAGTTCTGCAGTGCTTTTCCTTCAGTGTAGGACAAATAACAAAACCCAACTCCTTGAAAATTTGATCTATCGCAGCAAGAACTCTTTTTACACTCGCCATTGAAACTGGCTAATGGGGGGTATATGCTCTTTGAACATGGTACTTTACATATTTAATTAGGATCGTAATTCCACTTCTGAGGTCGTAACGCTGGGTCAGTCAGAAGATTTCCAAGACATTTCAGTTTGAAACTACTACTTGTATCATTGGTATTAATTTGTTGCGGGTGATGACAACTCCGAGAATCAAATATCTGTTAAAAAAGAAAATTCATAACCATGTGGCAAACTATACGATAACAAAACATCATCTAGTTTATTATAAACTTACATTAAATAACTATAATCACTCATGTAACCAATATAATCATCACTGTCTTCTTCATAATCACTAGAATCACCACTGTCTTCGTCGAAATCGCTATAATTATCATGATCGAGTGGGGGATTTGGGTTCCACAGATCCCAATTAACTACTGGCAGGTCAGGCTCTAGTACTGCTAATGAAACATCGCTCTTCATGTACGGAATTGCTTGAAATATTTGGAATATTTCAGCATAATTACGATACTTGAATTCTTCTAGTGTTGCTGTTTTGGGGTCATAACGACAAAGGCTGTTTTCCCTAACTGGATGTTCCGACTTTTGTTCTTTGAACATGAGAAATTTATTTTCTTCTGTAAGGGCAACTGGATGATACAAGTCTTTCTTTGAATGTACTATAATAAACTCATTTCTCCATCGTACTTTGCAATCACTTTTCTTTTTAGTATCCCCCTTCAATGACCATATACTGCTTTTACGTGAATGCCGAACAAGAAACGATAAATTCCCTCTCAACAACAGTAGTTCAGCGGAATCGTCAGAATTTTCTAATGGGAAGATATATGGCAACCGAACTGATCGGAACTTTTCATCTGCCAAATCAAAAGCTACAATCTCTTTGCCCGAGGCATCTATCCAATGAAGAGCTCCACCGCAAAAAATTCTGTTTGATGTACTCAGACTTCTGTTGGTTATGCCTTTGTTTCTCCACCCAATCTTGTCACCAAGAGTGTACACCTGGACTTGGCCTCCCTGAAATCTTTTGGGGTTGTAATGAATTCTGACAACCTTGTACTCATTAGTTGCATAAAGATAACCGAATCCACTTACCAAAAAATCATCCGTTGCATCTTTAGGTAAAGGTAAGTACGGTAGAATGACGGTTTCATGGGTGAAAGGATTACAAATAATGATAGGATCCTCGACTTTGTTATGAATTTCAAGAAAACAAACCAAACCCCTGTGGGTGCCAACTATGGGATGATAATATTTCTCCGAGCAGTAGACAGGAGCATTGCCGAGCCGTGTAAGTGTATTGAACGAGAGACTTTTGCCGGGGTTTTTGTTATCCTTCTCATCGTATTCTCCATAGTATAGTCGCAAACCATCATATCTTTTTTTGTGCGCAAAAAGAAGATTTACCTTTTGGTCGTGCTTAACATGACACAGGAGAATTCGCCAGGTTCTGCACTTCTTTGCATGGTATCGCATATTCAAAAGGTAATCGACAAAGTATGTCGCCAATGATTTCATGAGGAAGATGATGTAGCAGCGTCATTGTTCTCTTGCTCGCTCTAAATTCCCTACCTAGGTTTTGCAAACTCTTGAAAACCTATCGTACTAATAAGTATATATAGGGCCATAAGTATGGCGGTCAATGGATAACCAATTATATCCGCTAGCCGAGACCTAGCCTATATGGAAGCCACCAGGTCTAGACCCAGGTAAAGCCACGCAAGTATAGTCCATGTATAAGGTGCACGCCAGTCTCGAGTCTTGTTTTGGAACTTGCCTGCCAGAGGCAAAAGCTACGTCTCGAATCTTAATTTGGAACTTTCCTGCCAGTGCCAGAGGCGAAAGCTACCCTTGTTACTATAAAATGGCGAGAACGAAACAACAAGCGGGTCGCAACAAAAAACTCCAAAACCCACACACAATCCAATTGAACCCACACTTTCGAAAATACAGCGAGAAAATCGATTTGAGAGTGAAGAATAGGAGATGCCGCGTATGAGAAGTAATTTTGTAAACCCATTTCATCTCAGTTGTTGATTATTGTATTTGTATGATGTTTTTGTTATTTTTGAATGTGAAATTGTTGAGAATAGTCTCACATCGCCTGATATCCTAGATATGTGAAGTATATAAGTCTTGGGCAACCCTAACCTTGCAAGCAGGTTTTCAAGGTTAGTTAGGCCCATGGATTTCTACATGGTATCAGAGCGGGTGCTTAGGTGGTATGTGGACATTGTTTAGCCCGTTGAGGGATTTGTTGACCCGTCTGATATCCTGGATATGTAAAGTATATAAGTCTTAGGCAACCTTAACCTTGCAAGCCGGATAAGGCGTGATCAAAGAGGAATTGATAGAAGAGGAACTACAAATGAAAAGCTATCAACTTATTCTTTTAGCCGTTGTTATAGCTATCAAAGAACTAACATCCAATGTATTAGCAACTACTTATTTTATCAATGAAATTATGTTTCAACTATGGGTCCAATTTTTCTCTTATTGTTTGTCCCATAAATGCAACATGGTTAGAAGAGAAGAGTGCAAAACCAAAGGACACTAAATATTTGGCTTAAGAGGTTAATCACAGAACCCGCTGAATCCATATTTGGCCTCCAAGTATATATTCGTCGAATACCTATAACTAACATTTGCCATTTTTTTTATCATACATATTTGGCTATCAATTGAAATCTTCGTGACAGCCGAATACACATTCGGCTCACAAATTGGATTAACGTGGGAGCCGAATCCTAATTCGGCAGTTGATGGTAAATCCCTTTTTGATCCGAATGTGACCCTGTGGTCCAATCACCATTTGTTCATCCAACATTCGGCTCTACAGCAGAAACACGAGTTAGCCGAATACACATTCGGCAAACAACCATTTAACATATTTGTGCCAAATTTTATATTAAAATTCAAACAAAGAGCCGTTGGATTCAAAAAAAGTAGTAGTTGGGGCTCCCCTATTTAAGGTTTGGCCATTTTTTAAAGTTTCTTGTACCAATATTTGTCATCTCAAACTTTATACTCCACAAAAATTCTAATCCTTATCATCTAAACCCCCAAAATGTCTCAACCTCGTTTATCTTTTACTGGTTTTCTTCCCAAATATCGGCACATAAATAAGATGTTAATCAATAACTACTACTACGACAAACCTTCATCTACATTTCCTCCTCCAATGCCTTCTCCTATACTAAAGAAATGATATCATTCTCCTCCAAAACTAGTACTTAAGCAATGCAAAGCTTTTACCGCTTCTTCTTCTTCGTCGTTACCTAAGTTTCAGAAACGACACCATTTCATGGTCTTACTACCAAAGAGGTGCCTTTTTTAAATCGTGAGCCAACCCAGGATGACATTCTTCCTTTTTCATTCGGACTTTGATCATGATGGTAATCATCAAAATGATGGTAATGATATTCCGATGGTGATCACTCACTCTGCTCAATCATTGACCAGTACTTGAAATTGTGGGTTATTTAACTAATCTTTTGTATTGGTTTTGACAATCAGGATCATTCTTGTGGCCAATCGCTAAGAGCAAACACCACGGTAATATTTTTGTCCTTTCTTTTTTCTTTTTTGATAAAGCATCAAAATTATACGAAAAACAATCAGTTCACAACCCGAATCCATTAGATTATTATCGACTTAACAAGACTTTACAAAATTTCAAAAATTACAAGACTTATAATCCCCCCCGCCCCCTTTAATGCAAGCAACCCTATGTCAAACCGTTTAGGTCTTCGTAACCGTCCGATCCTTTAAAATTAAAATCCAGCCGTTAGATCTTAAGGAATCTCGAAAAAGATTCCCCGTCACAACTATTTCAACCGTAGCACAGAAATTCTCCAAACTACCCTTCCGTATTTTAATTCTGTCACATACAACTTCGTAATAACAAAACAACTCAAGGGCATGAATGTAAAATACGACCACGTTTCTTAAACACTTAGTGAGAGGTGCCAGAATCGAATCTGGTCACTCTTAATTCCTCAACTTTTCTTTTTCTTCTTCTCTTCTTCGATTCCTCCACTCTTCTAGTTTCATCTTCCTCTTCTTTACTTACAAATCCAACAAAATCATCAACCATGAATCAACAAAATTAGCCGACGATAAGTAACGAAAATGACCAGACAGACATTTTGATGGGTCTTATGCATACAAAATGATTTGGATTCACAATTTTGGGGTTTTCAAAGTCAAACCTTCATCATAAAAATCAAATAATCAACCAACAACTAAAGATTTCATTATCTGCGCACGTTTCAGAATCACAAATTTTTCTCAATTTCTGGCCCAACTAGGAAAATAATGAGAGATACATTTAACAGATAAGAAGATGGATATGTGCTGAAACGTGTTCATCCTTCAGCAGATTAAAAAGCGATAAACAATGAAGAAAAAAACAAGATCGGTACTGAAGTGACTTTCTTTCAGTTCTATGACAAAACCCAACTCCTAATTTTTTTATCTTGAATCAGGGAAGAAGAAAATCAGGAAAAAATATATGGTTTGGGGGTAATTCAATTAGCAATTGGAGATGGGTTTTTGTAAAATACAAAGAAAATAGAGACCATTTATAATTGAAATTAAATCAGTTGCATTAGTGATTTTGTATAAAGGAGCTCCATCTTCTAGCTTTCTGGGAGTTTTTTTTCTGGGAGTTTTTTTTTTTGAAAGCAATACCTCTAAGAACATACTTCTAGCTTTCTGGGAGTTTTTTTTTTTTGAAAGGAAGCTTTCTGGGAGTTGAAGATTGAGAAACAGGGTGTTTTTTCTTTATATTTTTTATAGTGGAAACTGACAGATGTAAGGATAATGAGTATTACTTCAGAGTATTAAAGAAACCGTTTTGGTTTCTTGTATTCAATTGATTGTTTATCTCGGTTACAATACGTAGTTTATATAGAGTTTTAATCTCTAAATTTAGGAAACCTCTAAACTAGGAAATCCTATAAAACAGGAAGGTAAATATTCTATAGAGTGTAACACTCCCCCTCAAACTGGTGCATAGATATTACTCATGCCCAGTTTGTCAACAAGCTTCAAAAATATTCTAGAAGAAACTGGTTTGGTTAGAATATCAGCTAGTTGGTCTTCCGATCGAATCTTAGGTAACTCCACAATTTTGTTGTCTAGCTTTTCCTTAATGAAGAATATATCGATATCCACATGTTTCATTTTATCATGATGAACTGGATTGTGAGCAATATCACGTGCCGCTTTGCTATCACAATATACAGAGATTGGTTTACGAGGCACATAACCCAATTCAGTAAGGAGACGTTTTAACCATATCACTTCACATATACCAAGTGCCAGACCTCTCCATTCAGCTTCTGCACTTGATCGTGAGACTACCCCTTGTTTCTTGCTTCTCCATGTAACAAGATTACCTCCGACAAAGGTAAAATATCCAGAAGTAGATCGCATATCCATAACTGACCCACCATAATCTGAATCAGTATATGCATCTATATTATTAAACTCTTGATTTTTTGTAAACATAATTCCCTTTCCTGGAGAAGACTTCAAGTATCTCAATATCCGCATAACTGCATTCATATGTTGTTCACCTGGATTATGCATGGACTGACTAACAATACTTAGAGCATATGCAAGGTCAGGTCTTGTATGTGCCAAGTACATAAGTCTACCTACAAGCCTTTGGTATCTTCCTTTATCAACCGGTATCTGGTTTTCGTCTATACATAACTTTAAGCCTGCTTCCACCGGTGTATCTACAGGTTTACAAGCCGTCATGCCAACCTCTTTCAGTAGATCTAGAGCATATTTTCTTTGTGATAGAAAAATTCCTTCTCGTGATCGAGACACTTCAATTCCAAGGAAGTATTTCAAGGAACCAAGATCTTTCATCTGAAATTCTTTTGATAAGTAATTTTCGAGCGCTTTTCTTTCTTCTGGATCGTTTCCAGTAACCACCAT
>JAJJMA010154221.1:0-35695 GCA_023529015.1 Papaver nudicaule | reverse complement strand
CTGTTGTTTCAGCACTTCGTCTCCCACTTCAATGAGGTTATTTACTTTTTCTACTAGATGTACCGAGATGAATATATGTCCTTTCTCAGTGAACTGCAAAGAGCAATCAAACAATAAGCGAGCTAGAATGACATGAGCGACAAAGCAGCTTCTGAACAAGAAAACATTTTATGGGGCCATTAAATAATTATGATCATCCTACACTAGAGTTTTGAAGACTAGACAACACATCCTGTAATTTTGAACAATATGTGGAAAAGAAAGAAAAATGTACCTTAACTGAATTTCCAACAAGATTGGTAACTATTTGGCGGAATCGTCCAGGATCACCACAGATTGCTTTAGGCACCTGATCAGATACATAAATGCCCAACTTCTCCCACAACAAAACCAGAAAAAAATCACCACCAATTTGTAAGAGAGCTGTAACAATAATGAAACTCGACGAAAATGAGCAGTAACGTTAATGAATCCCTGAAGCGGAATAAAAACTTATTATTTATATTTAAGACTTTAAGCTCATAAATCTTGTGATTTCGCATCAAAGGTTTAATTTTGTACTTATTATCACGTGTAGTAAAATATTTAGTTAAAAAAACGTCAAACCTGGAGAAATTATGGAAAATGATAAATAAACTGTGGTATGAAGGGAAGACAACTCAACCCTACAAACTGAAGTCGAAGGTTTTTCGAGCTGTGCAAGAGAATTCAAGAAGATTCAAGCAAAACATTCGACCTGGTGAAGATGTTAACATCCTGAACTATTTCAATGTGACTAGAAGATTACTGAAGACGACTACTTCTGTGGAATGTACATGGATTCCTCCAGATTTGGATGAGTTGATGATTTGTTGTGATGGGGCAGCCGAAGATAATCCAGGAAATGCGGGTATTGGAGTGGTAGCCCGTAACCATGATTGTGATGTACTGGGCGCAGTCAGTATGGGCTTAGGAATGAAATCTAATTACTGGGCCGAGGTTATGGCAGTGGTTTATGGAATGGAATGGGCCAAGAAATGGGGTTACAGGAATTTGAAGGTGCGGTCGGACTCTACTGCAGCTATACAAGCTTTCATGAGCAAGAACATTCCTTGGCAGATCAGATCGAGATGGTTAGCTATTTGTGATCACTACGACAGGGTGGTGTATGAACAAGTGTTTAGGGAGGTGAACTTTTCCGCTGATGGGCTTGCCAAGAGAGGATCCCAGTTAGGTGATGGAGTTATGCATAACTATGATAGTAGGCCTAGTTTTCTTCAGTCTGTGGAGAGCCCAGCTGAAGTTTACATTAGAGTTCGACATGTATAGTTTTTAGTTTTTAAAGCTGCTGGGCTTAATTGTATAGATTTTTGCAGCTTTTTTTGAGGTTTGCCTAAGCTGTTATGGCAAACCTAAACTCTTGTAAATCTTTTTCTTTTCCTCTATTAATTCAATGACCGATTAACAGGTACTCTTATAGGTCCTACTGAGTCGGATTGTGATAGCTTTTACTTTGCAGGAACTACCCTATTTGATCTGACTTAGTTCGTTGATTCTTGGCCATTAGTTATTGAAAATGGAGAAAGTGGAGTCATAACAGCAAGGTCTGGGCTAGTAGGTTAAGCAGGAGCAAGTGATGAGATCGGTCGAGTGGTCTCAGTTGGAGATGGGATTGAATAACGAAAGAAGTCGACAAAGGAAAATTAGTTCAAGAAGTAAATTGTCTCTATTCGCTTGCTCTATTTTTTTATATAGTTTCTATAGCTAACTGAAAGCTATACATAGAAGAATTCAGGTCACAGTTGGGTGTGATAGAGCAGAGGAACTAGCACTGGTCAACTTGATTATAAGTTCTCTCGATCTGAATGACGGCTCGCAGTTGATTTAATTGAAGCAGTTGATCTAGTAGAGGCGTATCTCACAGTTGGTTTAATGGAATCTGTCTCTCAAGGAGATGGGTAAAGTGTTAAAGAAGACTCAAAGTGGAGTTCTGTTAGATTAGGTGGGCTAGGTCCATATGCTTCGAGTACTTTCAGTACCTCTACGGGCAAGAAAGCTATACTCTACCGAGAGCCAAAGACGGTAGAGCTTGTGCTCTATTTGTTTATATAGTGACTCTAACTAACTGAAAGTTACCAGATGATCCAAAGATCTACCTCCGGTCAGGTTGTTTACTTACTTGTTTGTCACGAAGAATGGAATATGGAAAATCCTGCTATAGAAGAGTAGGAGCGGAAACAGAAAGAAGCCAGGATCACTCTCTTCTCGTACATTGTTACTTCTGGAGAGAGATAAATAGCGACGAGCGCTCGTCTTCAAGTTCTATATTGGAAATTACATGAATAGATAGCAATTACATAGATAGATAGCCTAGTAGATAGGGTCCCAAAAAAGAGGGATAACGTAATTTAATAGAATAGATGTAGTTCCTCGGTCCCGAGAGATTCATGGAATTCAGACCTTAACTTGGAGTATAGCCAAGTGGCAAGGCACCGGTTTTTAATACCGGCATGCAAAGGTTCGAATCCTTTTACTCCAGATTTACTCGCCAGAAAGCTGAACTCTTTCTCTTCATTTGGAAGGCCTCTCCAATGCAAGCTATAGCTCGAAGCTGTGGATCGCATCTGTTTTGTATCTACGGGAAGAAACTCGTATAGAAAGAAATCTTTATCTTAAGAGCACTTGAACTGAGAGAGCAGGTAAAATTCCCTATAGTGGATCGTTTTATCTTAAGAGTACTGAACTTGAACTGAGAGAGCAGCCAACCTGGCAATCCAATTCCGATCAACAAAACTTGGAGGGATGGCTGAGTGGCTTAAGGCATTGGTTTGCTAAATCAACATACAAGATTATTGTATCATGGGTTCAAATCCCATTTCCTCCGGTTGAACGGAAAAAGAGCAAGCTACTCCTTGTAAAGCGCTCGAAGAAAACTTTAGGAAAGAAAGTGGCTTGGGTAGCTCAGCTGGTTAGAGCAAAGGACTGAAAATCCTTGTGTCAGTGGTTCAAATCCACTTCTAAGCAGCAGGCGAGACGGATTGACTCAAGTTCCTGCAGGGTGAGAGACGAGGTGTAGCGCAGTCTGGTCAGCGCATCTGTTTTGGGTACAGAGGGCCATAGGTTCGAATCCTGTCACCTTGACTTCATCCCTCTCATTTCAGTCGAGTCTCTAAAGATCCTCTCCCGCTGGTCGAGTCACTAAACTCTCTTCTAATGTCGTAGATAAGTATGATTTCCAGTGAATCCTTTTCCCAACAAGCAAGGGCCTCCCACTATACTACCGTTGCGCGTTAGCACGCGCATCCCTTTTCTTGGTCCAACAAAAAAAGACAGTTTTCTTATTCGCAACACCTACAGATGTCTGTCTAGGGGGAATCATAGGAAAAAAATAAATTATGTCATTCCGAAGAAGTCTTCTACAGAGGGAAAGCTTCTTACGAATGAAAGTGAAAGTTAGTGGAGAGGAAAGATCTCCAGAAATTCTTATCTCATTCCATTCCAGCGGCTCGACCAGTAATCAATGGCGAAAACTAAAAAATCTATGGTTTCCCGGTAGAACCCCATTTAGCCCAAGCGGGAAGGTAGCACAGCTGCTCATAGTGCAGGCCCCACTTGTGTATTGTTTTTGGCTGAAGAAGCTTCGGACAGGTTAGAGTTCCTACCTTCTTCTGACTCCATGGACCAAGATCTGCTTTCATTATGTGGGCAATACCGCTCAACTTTAGTAGATCATGTGGATGTAGAAAAAGCTTCTCATTTTGATGAAATGGAAAGATCTTTCTTCAATTTCCATTTACCAAGTTCGTATCTTTCTTTCGTATGTGAATTCGATAGCGCCAACTAATGCAGGAGTCCATATAGATCGGGAAAATATTCAAGGTCGGGTCATACGACAAGAAAGTCCCGTCCGGGCCTCACATGTAGGACATATGAGTTCTTTCAGACCTCCGGGCCTCCTGCGGGATGATTAACAAAGCAGAAGGAAATGAGCACGCAATGTCAATAAACGAATTCTCTCATTATTCGTTATTTCCGGGTCTTTTCATTGCATTCACTTACAACAAGAAACAAACACCAGCGTTTGGAGCATCACCTGCATTTTTGTGTATTCTTCTTCCTTTCCTTGGTCTTTCGTTCTGTCATATTCCTAATAACCTATCCAATTACAACGTATTAACCGCTAATGCACCTTTCATTTATCAAATCTCAGGGACATGGTCTAATCATGAAGGTAGTATTTTATCATGGTGTTGGATCTCAAGTTTGTATGGATTCCTTCTTTGTTACCGGGGTCGCCCCAAGAGCCATAATGTCTCAAAGCGAGGAGGCCCTAGGGAAACTCTTTTCTTTTCCTTTGTCTCGAACTTCGTGAGAAACTCACAACTGGCCAAGGAAAAAAGGATGAGTTCTTTCTTGCATCTGGCACGAGATGACAAAGAGAGAGTTTCGTCTATCGATGAACAGCGGAATGACGTAGCTGTTGGCATTGCTTTGTTTTTCTCTCCTTTCCTATTAGCGAGTTCCGATCCTTTTGTTCTCAATTTCTTCGTTCGTACCGAACCGCTTGCAGAATCAAACCCTGTATTACAAGATCCTATATTAGCTATACATCCTCCTTGCATATATGCCGGAGACATCGCCAGTGCTATGGGCTTTGGACTATGTAGATCCAGAATGTTGAATGGGATTGTGGCACGTCACTCGCCGCCAATGCGGAATGATGCCGCCGAAAAGAATGGAACCTTGCTTCGCTCTGCTGGATGCGTCGGATCCCGACTCCTGAAATTCAAAGGTGTAGGCACCACTACTTCGTCTCTTTGTTGGACCGCCGGCGCGAGCACAGTGGTTTCTGACCAGGAACAGGAACCTATTCGAATTTGGATCTTGACATGTCGGTGCTTTTTAACCGTAGGCATCTTGCCAGGAAGTTGGTGGGCTCATCATGAATTAGGTTGGGGTGGCTGGTGGTTTCGGGATCCCGTAGAAAATGTTTCTTTTATGCCTCGGGTATTAGCCACAGCTTGTATTCATTCAGTCATTCTACCACTTCTGAATTCTTGGACCTTGCTTTTGAATATTGTCACTCTTCCATCCTGTGTCTTAGGAACCTCTTCAATACGGTCCGGGTTGCTAGCTTCCGTTCATAGTTTTGCGACAGATGATACACGAGGACTCTTTCTCTGGCGCTTCTTCCTTCTAATGACCGGCATATCTATTATTCTTTTCTCCCATATGAAGCAGCAGGCATCGTTCCATAGAACCTATCAAAAAGAGATGGTTGTGGCGCGAGCACGAGGCGGTAGATAATCATCCTGAGATCTTCAGGTCTAGTGGCATCAATATGTTATCCTTCGCTTTCTTGATCCCTTTTCTGTTATTTGGCTCGAGACTACATGCATTCCCTATCACTTTTTCTCCTGTCCTGTAGTCATGTCCTGAAAGGTACTCGACCTAAGTCAGGCCCTCTCCTTTCAGTCGAGTGACTTCGTCCCTCTCGGTCTCATTAAATGGATGATTAATCCCGTGTCGTCCCTTTTGTCTCAAAATTCCGTAAAAGGAGCTAGATCAGGAGCTATAAACAATAAGATCTTGGCCGAGGTGGTGATAAAAACCAAGTCAAGGCGGACAAAGCCATTTAATTTGGATAGGACGGGGCCGCCCTCCATAGAAGGGTACTGCCATAAGAGCGAAGGGTAATCTTTTTCTAGTTCTATTGATCTCCGCGCCTTCTGAAGTAGAGCACAGACAGGCCCACACATGATCACCCATCTATGAAGCTCGGTGAATCGAGTATAGAGTCAATGGACCAAGAAAAAAGCCGACTTAGTCTCATTGAATAAGAAGGAGATGGCCCAAGCTTAGTCGTCGATGGATCAGAGTAGGGGTAGGCATAGCAAATAGAAGGAAGATAAGACCAAGAGCTAGACAAGGCCTAGCCCGGGAGAGCTCATGCGGGAAGAGATGAGGGATGGGTAAAGAACTTTCCATGGTTCTATAAATAGGTCAAATTTGGTGAAGCAAGCAGCAGAGTCATTATTGAATTACCAAAGCAATTACAAGCTTTAGCCTAAACAAAAGATGGCTTAATAAGATCCACCATTAATGAGTTGTAGTAGTACTAGTTATAGCTGTGGTTTCTGTCATTGTAAGTCTCGTTGTTGTTCTTCAAAGTTGTTTCTCAAAGTTGCAAAGCCTGTTGTCAGCCAATCTTGATTTGTAAGCAGAGTTTTTGTATTCAGACCATGTGAATTCCTTATATAAACTCTGTTCTCCTTCTGCCAACAGAGATGGTAAGGGTGCTATTCTTTCTTTCAACGGTGGCCCACCAAAATATATCATTGACACCCTAGATTTCATACTGTTCTGGATCACTCTGTGTTTCACACTCTTGAACCTCCCATTACTCATTACCTGCACAAAAAAAGAAAAATCTCCCATAAATTACCATAGAACATACTTTTAGTACAATTTCAAACATAAAAAAAAATTAACATTTCATTTCTGTGAAGTGTGAATGAGTTAGTACCTGTAGAGAATCACCAACATTAATGAAGAAGGAATTTTGATCAGGTGGAACAGGAATCCAGGACCCATCTTTATCAGCAATTTGAAGGCCAGTAATGTTGTTTGATCTTAACACTGATATTACTTGAGGGTCTGTATGTTCTCCAAATCCTACCATATCTCTAGTATGATTAGGACATGGAGGGTAATGATTTAATCGAAAAATAGAGTCACTTTCTTCATCTTCTAGTAATCTACTAAATACATTTCTTTGTTTAATCATTAACCCATCTGCTAGTAATCTAATTCGGTAGCTAAATTCTTCACTGATGCTATATAATTCTTCACAACAGACCTATAAACACAACAAACAACAACAATGTCAAATACAAAACTTGAAACAGAACAATCAAAATATGAAAGTTGAGATTGTAAGTGGATAAATTGTTACCTGAAAAAAGATGGGGTTTCTCTTAATGAATTGAATAATTCAGAAGAGGTAGAATCAAGATTTGTTCTAAAGAGAAGGTATTCAATCCAACCCACATCACCATTTGGTCCAATTTTTTTGTTCCCATAACCAAATGGATTAGCAGGACCAGCTTTATCTTTTTCTAATTGAGGTAAAGAGAAAAACTTAACAGCTTCAGATTCTAATGTACTCATTAATTCCATAGGTATACCATGGTTGATGACTTTAAGGAATCCATATTCTTCACAAGCTTTGAGGGTTTATATACCGAGAATCTCTTCTGCGCACTGCCATGAATGCAATCATAGGAACCAAGTTCAGAAGAATCGCATTAGGGAGTGTTGCCCGTGTAAGATTCTGCCATTAGGAAGCAAGTACACCGGTTCTTTATAGAGGTAGGTTTCCCAATCCTCGCAGCCGAAGAATCTATTGATGATTAATTTCTTTATGTAAAGGTTCTGGTTCAGTATCGAAGGTGTGGAATATGTGTGGAACTCACTGCTGATTTGGAATCTGCTTGTTCTTATACATCAGAAGGAAGTCAGTCTAGGTATATTTTTCAATAGTTTTTTCAAAGTTTTGGTAATTTCTGTTTTCCTATACTGTGCTTCATTGCTTTGTACTTAACCCAATGATTTTATTTACTTCCGCAGTGCAAAAATTCAATTTGACATAGTGGTTATTGAAGAAGATGGTTTGCACAATGGGACAGATATTGTCTCTCGTCATCTGCTCAAAGAGCTCCGTGAAAATGGAAGACATAAGCCCTTGGGAAAGTGCCCAAAGATATTCCTATTGGCTAGCTCAAGCTCTGCCAAGTTAGATGAGTTGAAATCAAATGGTTATGTAGATGAGATAATAATGAAACCGCTTCGCCTGAGTACGTTGTCCAAGCTCATCCTTGGTGCTGGGACCAACAAAGACTTTTCTAAAGCCAAATCTTCGAACCTTAAAAGCTTACTATCTGGAAGGAAAATATTGGTTGTAGATGATAATAAAGTAAATCGTAGGGTCGCAGCAGGTGCACTGAGTAAATACGGAGCAGAAGTTACTTGTGTCGAGAGTGGGAAGGCTGCTGTTAAAATGCTCCAGCCACCCCACGTATTTGGTGCTTGTTTTATGGATCTCCAAATGCCAGAAATGGACGGGTAAATTAGTCAACCTGTATTCTGTATTGGTAATTCTTACAAATATATTGATAAAATCAAACATACCCACTGATGGATCCTGAGGATATATACTTGTCTGCTTAATTTTATGTTTGATTTTATTCAGCTTCTAATGCATTTTGACTCTCTCTAGGTTTGAGGCTACAAAACAGATCCGCAGCTTCGAAAGTCAGATTAATGAGCAAATCAAACGGGGGGAAGCATCTGTGGAGATGTTTGGGAATGTTCCAAACTGGCACACACCAATACTAGCCATGACAGCTGATGTATTCCAGGCAACACATGAGAAATGCATGGAATGGGGAATGGATGGTTATGTATCAAAGCCTTTTGAAGAAGAGCAACTTTACTCAGCAGTCAAGTGTTTCTTTTTGTCTGACCTATAGACCGAAGTCACATGAATGGAGGTAGACAGTTGGTGCAGCGCCAACTGATAAATCTTGGATGTTGTCTGATGACCAATATCTATTTTGTGCTGTGGGATGGAATGTTCGTCGAATTTCGATCATATTTTGATTGGGCTCTTTCATTATATGGTAAATCCTTTTACCGCCACTCACTCAAGGTTAATTCATGCAACCCCTGAATATCTTCACGTACACATCTTTGCTTGTTTTGCAGTGTTTTCTTTTCCATCTTCGTTCCATTAGGGAACTCATTTTGTCCTCAAATATTGCTCTACTTCCAAAATATCAGCGTGTCATATACATCAATCAATCCATTGTGAACTCTGTGATTGTTTGCTGACAGACCAGTTTGTTCCATGATCTATTTTCAGGGTTGCTGGATGACTGACTATCAACTACTAACCATGTTTCCTGATCGCTGGAAAAAGAAACGTTTCGGCTGCTTAATAGAGGCGGCGGCTGTTCTATTATTATTATATCAGTCACCCTCTTAATTATTTTTGTACAGTTAGTTTTTCTTTCAAAAAGGAAAAGAATGAATATTTGGTTACTCGAATGTGTAACAACAAGGATGGAGATGTCTTTTTCATCTTCCAACAGAAAATAAAAGAAATTGAGAGTTCTCTTGGGTGTATGTAATGTAATGTAGTAGTACTCTTTTTAAGCTATAATCACTTGAAATTCGTTTTCTGTTTCCATTTCCTTAAAAAGAAGATGATGAGTTAATGATGTAGCAGGCAATATAGAGTTGAGACTTGAGAGTGTTTTGCCAAACAACACAGTAAGTCAGAGAGACAAGTAAAAAAAGCAGTAAAAAGAGAAGAACATCTTTTTATCTTACTGTCTTTTGATCATTCATATTCCAACTGGGTTTTCAGTAAAGATAAGGTTTTTGATGAGTGATTGTGTTTACACAGAGGTTTAGAGAGTGATAGAAGCAAAAAAGTAGAAACACACTACCGTGGGGGGTCTATAATATCCAATCCAACTTCATACACTACTACTTCACAGTGTTATGGTTGAGTTCTTAAGTGGGTTATCTCTCATTCTATACTTAGTCAAGTGTTGATGGATTTTTGTAAAGGGACAGAGTTAGATTGAACTATTTTAAACCATTTGTCTTCTTATAGTAAGCAAGAACACTATCTTTTCTACACTTTGATCAATAATTCCTCTTAAAGTTTTAATTCAATTGTCTTTTGATGTATGAGTGAAGCTTCTCCCTTATTGAAGGTTTCTATAAAGCTTTGTTTATAGATGAGTTTTACTTCATTTGATGGATGTCTTTTCACTCAGTATGAAGATTGGTCAATGGGTTTTGGTTAGAAGTATGGCTTTAAATTGCAGACCTTCTAACTCTAAAACAGCAAGTACCTGTAAGCTTAAGAAAGATAAGGAGGAGCTAATGCAAGGAGGAGGATCTAATTGTGTGTGGAAATGGAAAGAAAAGCTTCTTATTTTTTGGGTTGTTAGTGGTTTTATCTGGGTTTTGTATAGTTTAAGCAGTAATTGGGATTGGAGTGAGGTATCAGAAATATCAAAATTTTGGAGTGACAAAGTTCAAAGCTTGAACCAGTTTCATTCATTCATGAAATTAAAACAGGTTTTAACTCACAAATCTTTTCTTATCATGTCTGTTTACTTGATTGTATACTTCTCTTGGTGCCTATACTATGATCCGTTGATTGTTCAAATTCTTGTTTTGTGTCAAGTATTGGAGTTTGAGTGATAAGATCGACAATGAAAGTTCGATCATAGAATGTGCAGTTTTTTGGTTGTGAAGTTATAATTCTAGAGTCACCTAATTGCACTTGTGTTTTCCCAAAATAGTAAATATTTTACTCAGTCTGTTTATTTGAACTAATCATGGAAGTGACACTAGTTTCTTTCTATTTTTATGGTTGTATATCTCCTTCTCTTTTGCATATGCTCTTTTCCTTTTAGAGTTGCATTTTTTTTTTACTCTTAGATCGCTTTTGGGACAGTGTTTCATTGGTATTGTTATGTCTAACTGCTACAAATGATGTTTACAGTTGAGAGTTTACCTTTATTTTCTTAGAAATTACAAGAATATAAACTAGGTAACATGAGCAAAGGATAGAATAACTACTTAAGTTTGTCTAAATTTGATGCAATGTTGCTCTCTCCATCCTCTCTCACTGATTCTTGATTTGGTATTTTGACTTTGTTAGAACGCATTGCCTACCACGGAACTTTCAGAGTGTAAAGAAGAGTATAGTGAGAGTCCCACGGTGTGTTGCCTTAAGATAGTTTGGTGGGTCATTGTTGGTATGCTTCTGAGTTGGACGGTCTCTTACTTTCGTGAAAGATTGTGGGTTAAACGAGAGCCAGAGCTAGTTCATCAGATTCAGGCTCAGCCTCAGCCTCTACAGTATTCTCAAAATGCAGCACATATCTTTTTGGTTGTGCTCGTCTTGGCAGGGGTATTTGGAATAGGCGAAACAAGGATAGCAGGAATTTTATTAGTTCGTTTGCTGGATCTAACCTAAACGCCCTTTTCTTTGATAGTTCCGCAAAGCCCAAGTGAATAAAGCTTCTAGATCTCTGTCTACCACGTCTCGACCCATATCAAAAAAGTAAGGTCTTTTCTGGTGACTTATTGGCGAGATTTGCCTTGGTTAGTCTTGAAACTCTTAAATCAGTCCACCTCGCAATGCTATTCTTTCTAAGGACTGGGTACTTATCAATGCGGTTTAGGAATTCCCTTTTGCGCATCAACAACTGTCAGAGCGTGGGTCTTGCACGAACGTTGGTTTGGAAAGTCTTAGGTCACTAGTTCATTGGCTGATGGATCGCAATCTAGATATCACAAAGATAGAGATCAAGGAATTTTATGCACTTGAGCATATGGGATAGATGGCACAAACTCGCCAATACCTAGAACCGGGCTTACTTGCTTCTCTCAGATCGGTCGAATATACTTTATACATCTCGTCATTATCAGGATTTTCCTGTCTCTCTGAAAGTAGTTACTTTAGCCCGTCCCTTTCAATATAGGTTCGTCTTAGCGGCCCTAGCTTCTTGAGCTTCCTTCGACCCCGGACTACTCGTCAGGTCAACAGCTTCCCAGCCACATAGTATCAGCGAGTATAAAGAGGCTTATTTAGCTGCCCATGACTTTGCTCGCCCCTTATGTATATAGCTGTTTTGGCTGCCCTTGCTCACTGAAAAAATACACGGTTAGGACCAGTCCTCTATTAATAAGTAAGAAGATCCTATTGGAAGTAATCGGTTCATACGCGCGACAGATCTTGCAGAGTAGAAGGGTAGTAGTCTAGGCGTTACTTCTACTTCACTTGAGATACGAAACAAGGTGCTCCACCGCTTCTTCTTATTCTACTCTCGCCAAGAAGCCACTCCTTAAATCGGCATCCAGAAGTGGCCAATGACTGTCAGGCCTCGGGAACGAAGAAAGCAAGAGCTTACCCCAGATTTCAATCTAGTCCAAGAGGACAGCTTCAAGATAGAGGAGATACCTTTGCGAATATTAGATTTGAATCCTTCTATATCGATCGTAATTCATGAGATCCATTAGTTAGTGGTTACAAGAGTTGGTCTCTAAGCTAAGAGAAGCGAGTTCCCTCTGTTATTGGTTGAAGGCTTAGGCCTCTTAATCAGGAATGTCTAGACAGTCACCGGAATTCCATTAGCAAAGCGTCTTTAAAAGCGATATTTGATTCATAAAAGCTTGAGTTAGGGCATCCTCGATAGGATAACCATAAAACCGCAGGTACCCTTTTTTATTAGGCGAGTGCTCTACATTCTTCAACAATTAGGAACCAAAGGGATCTCTCAAGGGTGCCTCTCTCTTGTTCTCAGCTACTAGTTTAAGGTCGGGCCGAAAGAGAAGCGTCGTAGTAGGATCTGCACATGCAACTAAACAAGTCAAGGACTTGCCCCCAAGGAGGTGTTATTTTTATATGGAAGCTTGCTTCAAACCAGTCTCACTTTAAGGGTATAGTAAGGGCAGTGGTTCTACCCATAGCGATCAAACTCTCTTGCGGCTAACCTTACTTTTATTTCATAGTATTTTCTTCTTTCTACCTTAACGAAATGGACAACAAAGATGAAAAAATGGGACCTTGGTAGGATTCCTGTCTTTTAGGTTCTTTCTATAGCTATGAATTTATTAATCCGTCCGTTGGTTAGAGTACCAGGAGCAAGCCTTTTAAAAAGGGAAGCATGCAGTAGCGAAAGCGCGATTACGCATTTTGGGAAGACAGCGAGACTTGTAGTTTGTCATCATGAGTAAAGAAAGGGCTAGCCATTCATTAGAAAAGGTAGGTTTGCCAATCTCTGTTCCTAAGCGAACAGTTCCTTCCTCGCCTTCGTAGTTGAATTCCTGCTTCTAACTTTTGATTAAGATGGGACACCAAAATAATTGATTGCTGAGCCATATGAGGTAGGAAACTCTCAAGTACGGTTCTAAGGGAAGGAATCGACCCACCTTTTCCGACCGAGGAGAACAGGCCATTCGGCAGGGAGATTCTGAAATTGCGGAAGCTTGGTCCGATCAAGCTGTTGAGTATTGGAAACAAGCTATAGCGCTGACTCCAGGTAATTATATTGAAGCGCATAATTGGTTGAAGATCACGCGGCGGTTTGAATAAGAATACTCTTTTTATCCGTCAGTAAAATAAAATAGATCTTGCCTCTGGGAAGAGCTAATCAAGGAATTTCATTGTATCCCTTCTAAGATTGTTCTGTTCTATTTCGTCTAGTACCTCGTAGGCATAAACGATACGCGACTACAGTACATCATACATCCCTTTTTGCTATTCAAACTAAAAAAGCCTTTGAATGTGGATACTGAGGTCTTATTCATGACTGCCCCAATGAAGTGATTTGGAATCGAGCAATAGTCATACGTTCTATGTAAGATACGAAGCAGCTCCATCTAAGCACCTGTAATTTACATTTACATATGAATAAAAAAAGAGTTTTTGAGCAAGAAAAGGGATGCGCGTGCTAACGCGCAACGCTAGGAGCCCTTGCTTGTTGGCCTTGGTCTAGCTTACTAATGGACTAGAGAGATTATGGGTTCCGAGATCGCCATGCGAAGAATGCTTTTACCTTGAGTTACCTAATAGAAGAAGTTTTTGCCTCGGCTCTTCAGGTTTGAGATTTTAGATCAGGAGAATTCCCTCAGTTGATAGAAATGCAGAAGGGCTCTTGGTCGAATTGAACCGCCACCTGAATAGCTAGCATCTAATTAACAAGAGTTGATGTTCGTTGATTTTCTTCTTTTTTCGTTCTTAAATTGTTTCACTACAGATGTATAAAAACGGCTGACGCAAGGCACTACATCTTCTATTTGTTTATATAGATGTTCTATTTGTTTATATAGTTCTTTCTATCATGCGTCTCGAGACACTTGAATCAATGTAACTCAGTGATTCTAAGAAGGGCTTGGAAGAAGAGAAAATGAAATAACGAACAACCGCGCTGGTCGTAATAGATCGACTTTTATGCTAGTTCTTGCTCCAGCATGAAAGTTCCATTTTAGGGAAGGACGACGTACCATGATACTTTCTGTTTTGTCGAGCCCTGCTTTGGTCTCTGGTTTGATGGTTGCACGTGCAAAAAATCCGGTACATTCCGTTTCGTTTCCCATCCTAGTCTTTCGCGACACTTCAGGTTTACTTCTTTTGTTAGGTCTCGACTTCTCTGCTATGATCTTCCCAGTAGTTCATATAGGAGCTATTGTTGTTTCATTCCTATTCGTTGTGATGATGTTCCATATTCAAATAGCGGAGATTCACGAAGAAGTCTTGCGCTATTTACCAGTGAGTGGTATTATTGGACTGATCCTTTGGTGGGAAATGTTCTTTATTTTAGACAATGAAACCATTCCATTACTACCAACCCAGACGACCTCTCTGAGATATACGGTTCATGCCGGAAAGGTACAAAGTTGGACTAATTTGGAAACATTGGGCAATTTACTTTATACCTACTATTCCGTCTGGTTTTTGGTTCCTAGTCTGATTTTATTAGTAGCCATGATTGGGGCTATAGTACTGACAATGCATAGGACTACTAAAGTGAAAAGACAGGATGTATTCCGACGAAATGCAATTGATTCTAGGAGGACTATAATGAGGAGGACGACAGATCCGCTCAAGGTGTAGCGCAGTCTGGTCAATCACACTGATATCTTCAATAGGTCTAAGCCTTGGTTGGGCAGTCTTTAGGCCTCCCTCTGATAAAAGAGTGCTTTTTGAAGCCCGATGCAAAAAAGACCTCTCGTTGTTGTAGGTTCGAATCGTCGGTATATCAATACATAATAACTAGCGAAACACTATCAACCAAGCTACAAAGAAACTACCTCAGATGTCAACAAAAGTTCAACAACCGACTCATGTAAAGTTTGAAGTTTAAGCACAACTTTCTCCTTTATGCAGCTGTTTTCGCTCGATCGCAGCTATAAAAAAGAGCTCAACCACGTTTTGATCTAGTTGTTTTATCTTAAGTAGAATCAATTCTTTTTTGTATTCAATATTCTTAGACTGCTGTAAATGAGTTTCATTCTTTCGGAAAGTTGATCGTAATTGTTTATATAATAAAGTTCATCTGGAGGCATCTAAGAAAGAGGAATACGTCTTGAATCGCACACTAGAAGGCAGATGTCTTCAGCAGATACCGCCCCCATGCTCCCACGGTCCGCTTACCGAGGAAGAGAAAGGTAGGACCCGGGGCCAGAGCAAGTTTGGTTGGGGTATAGAGCCGTAAGCGCGGTGGGGGTGACAGATGACGTGCTCGTACGGTTCATAGCAGGGGTATGATCAACTCGTTGATTGTTGGGAACTCCTCTATATTCGAAATATGCCTTTCTAGGAGCATTACGATCTGCAGCTCAAATGGTCTCTTATGAAGTCTCTATTGGTCTGATTCTGATTACTGTACTAATATGTGTAGGTTCCTGTAATTTGAGTGAGATTGTCATGGCGCAAAAGCAGATATGGTTCGGTATTCCCTTGTTCCCCGTATTGGTTATGTTCTTTATTTCTTGTCTAGCAGAAACGAATCGAGCTCCGTTTGATCTCCCAGAAGCGGAAGCTGAATTAGTTGCAGGCTATAATGTCGAATATGCGCGGGATGCGATCCTTAATAGTTCACTGTTGGCGGAAGCCAATGTCCCGGGGTCCCGGGGACTTATTCTGACTGAAACAAGGGGTGGGTCTTTACCAACTTCAAAATCAAAGAACAAGGCTTAAATTCTTCATTCGAAACTCATGAATGTAGGGTCGGGGCCCTTAGTTCCACGGGTTAGTTGGGTAAAGAAAACTCCCTTCCTTGTAGGACAAGAAAGTCCCGTCCGGGCCTCACATTATGGACATACTCTTCTCTTCGAGCCTTACTCTAGCAAGTCAGTAAACTCCCTCCTTGGACGAGCACGGGCTTAGTCAAGTAGAACCGGGTTGCGCTGCTTGATGCTCCGATCGAAAACACTTGTATGAATGGGGCCATGCCTGTAGACAGAATATGCGTTAGAAAGGCCAATCCCTCTCCTAGGACACCAAAAAACCGGGCCGAACTTCAGCAGGCCTGCCCGCTTCCATAGAACAAGATCGTGGCAACGTAGACCTAAGTGCTCATATTGGATCCTTGGGAACCATCACAAGGACGGCCGGCCTCTATATTTGAAGGAGAATGCCGTGTCGTCCAGCGGAGCCTAGAAGAAGGTAACTCGGAGCCTAGAAGAAGGTGACTCGCCCAGACAGCTGACTCCTTAGAAAGGAATAGCCAGCTGTCTGGTCCATCTCATCAATCTTATCGGCCGGCAACCCGGAGACGGACGACCACGGTCCCAACCTTACCAGCACCGGAGGTTTACTAATCAATAAAAGCCCTACTTTTTATGATGACCTGGTCGCGAGAGTACGATACATTGGTGTAAAAGATTGAGTGGTAGCTATCAAAGAGATGCTGAAGGGTGCCAGAAAGCACAGTATTTAGATATAGTCTTTCGAGGAGAATAAATTATAAAGAAGTGAAACTAGGCGAGGATCCAAAGAAAGAAGACAAGAAAGAACTATATAAACAATTACGAGAACACAGGAAGACACTCAGCTATGCCGGCTACGGGCCAATCACCTGGAAGCATGGGAGGCGTATATAGGGGGAAGACCCAGGAAAATAAGATGGCAATTAATGAAAGAAAAGCACCCCCTTAGTGGTGTTGATCCACAGCGTGCGAGCGGTACCACCACTTGACGCGGGTGCTAGAGTCAGTGTAGATGGCTACTAACCTAAGGGCTCTGAGAGTCAAGTCTGAAACCGTTTTCAAAGCAGTGTAAACAAGGTCTTCTCGGGAAACCTCAGAGGATAAGTTCCATCCAAAGTTGTAAATAAATCTTCGCCAAGGTAGAAACGATAGCATAATTATGCTCTAGCCCTTCATTGTCATATTCATGTAGTCTACAATCTTCGGTTGTTGCACATCTTCGGTTTCTAGCTCTCCATGCGGGGGCATCTGGATCCTTTCATCCTCTTTATCCCGTTGCTCTAGTTTCTGCAAATCTCCGGTTGGTAACCAATAAACTCTATTTAGTCGAGGAAGCTTTCCTGCTGTCAAAAGAAGATATGAAACAGAATCCAAAAAGGAAAAATGGGTCAGTATTAAGTTATGTTAGGCATGGGGCCTAAAGGGTATATCATTTTTTCATCAATGAATCTTGGGATGCAAGAGAAGAAAGTTGTTCATATCAGAGGCTCGGACGAGTAAGACGCTCCAGTAAGCATCCTCCAATCATCTAGTCGACTTCCACATGGTCATCGGCCTGATCTAATCTACATGTTCCCCCTCTTCTACTTGATGCTGGTTATTAGTAGACATGCTAGTGTTGAGACGGATAGTTCATCAAATCGAAGAAAGAGAGACAGAGTTTCAGTATATGTTGGGAAACCAATTCAAGAAAAGAAGGATTAAATTCTAAATATGGCGTGTATGTTGAACTCCCATGAGGGGTCTTAATATCCTATCATTCTTTCTAAGTTAATTTTGGGCCCTCAACTACGGGACTAAAAAAGGAAGTTATCCAGACCAAGGACCAGCTAGCCTTATTGGCGTAGGTATACATGCAGCGAATAGCTTGTTTGATCAACTTCGTGGGACCGTTAGCAGAGGTGCTATAGGTGTTAAACATAGTGGACTTGGTCAATTAAAGGACGAGGATGACGGCGAGGTTTACAGAACTAATCAAAAAATTCAATGGAAGAGAAGCTGTACGTTAAACATTGCGTTCCAAACTAATAAGCTTGGTCGAGTGAATCTTTGTGAACAATAGGGATCAAAAAAGCCTCTTTTACATGGGTCGCCCATCTCCTGGATATAGGGGTAGGACTTGATCCTAGCTAGTAAGGAGACAGACAAGGCCCTTAAGTCCCAAGAGGCAATCTTCGTTATCTTTCAAGACCTGAAGTAGCGGTTTATCCAAATGAGGCAAATAAAGGCGCCTTAAAGTTTAAAAACAAAGGGGGCTGGTTAGAGCTTTGTGGTACCCATAGTCTGTCTAGTGTAGATTGAAATGTTATTTCGAGATATGATCTTTCGGTATAAAAAGACTTTTTGGGTTTGCAGAGTAGGGGTTTGTTAAGAGTGCACTAGATTATTCCCTTTCTATGGTAGGTAAAAAATACCAGTTTCTTTGTTAGAATGAAAACGAAATTTGGAAAGTTTTCGTTGTCAGTATCTATTTTGAGACCTCTCGAAATGCTCTTTCATGTTATATATTTATACAAATTATCACGCATAGCTCTAATACGTCGTTGGGTGAAAAGGGAAGACCGGGCTTCGCAGTTATTCAGT
Organism: Papaver nudicaule; assembly: GCA_023529015.1. Lineage (NCBI taxonomy): Eukaryota > Viridiplantae > Streptophyta > Magnoliopsida > Ranunculales > Papaveraceae > Papaver > Papaver nudicaule. Next base: position 17,332 of record JAJJMA010154221.1, on the reverse strand, counting down.
AGTAGACCAGACCAGCCTTTTTTTTAGTAGCACACCACACTATAAAAGCAGAGTAGTCAACATGCCTTGTCTGCCCACCTCTTTTGAATGACCCCATCGTATCAATTGAATTACTCGGTCAAACCAAGGCTCTTCTTTCTTCTTCCTAGCAGCTAGCATCTCCGGGCTACCCGATCCATCAGTAAAACGAGAAGTCGAAAGTAGAAGTTTCCCGACCATTGAGATCTTCCTTTGATACGGCTAATATCTAACCATAGAAATACGACTTGATGCCCTCGCAGGTCCAGGAGAGGAGAGGACTTACTTCTTTATTTGGTAGTTGAAAAACAGCCATCAGCCATCTCAGTATAACCTGCTTCAGTTGCTTTTGCTTTATGCTCTTCTTGAGCGAAGTCCGAGAATAAACATTTAGTGCTTTTCACCTTTCCGCCAAACCAGAACAAGAGCCAAGCGGGTCGATCATAATGTTTCAGCGCTATAAAACATTCTCCTAGTCTTACTATCTCTATTCTAAGTAGCGCCCGACACACGCTAAGCAGATCTTTACCAAAGCCATATCTACATAAGCCTCCAAAGCTGCCTATTCATTGGTAGTGAAAAAAGCAACAACATAGATATGTTTACGAAGAAAGTATCCAAGAGCTGCTCGCCACAAGACATTCTCACCTTTCAGCATATTGAGAGAAAGAAAGATAGGAGTGGTTTATGCCCTAAAGTAGGAAGAGCAAGCTCAACATGATAGCTCAATGTGCTCAACTCTTGCTAGAAAGACTATGATCAATAGTTCGCTTTTTCCCGCGTAAAACCGAGAGTTTGAGGACCCGGCTAGGGAAAACCCACTTCAGGTTTTTAACGAGAGTTACGAGATGCGCCCGAACTCGAGAACCTTCGCTGAGCTAGGCAAGGCCTCGCTAAACCTGGTCATTCCTTGGTCGTAACTTCAGTGTGACTCGTGAGGGCTACGAAGAGCTTGGTCTGCTGGGGCTCACTCGGAGACAAGTCAACCAATAAAAAGAAAAAGGGGGTTTAGTTGTTCATGACTTTGTGGAGGCAGAAGCGAAGAATAAAGAAGTGGAGCGGAAGAATGAATGACGAGCGTAGGCAAAAGAAATTCCCCCAGTTCTCGAAAGGTAGTATTCCAAACCGGGATTCCGCAGGACGTAGCTTGACGCATTTCCTACATGGAAGCTGACCGAGAACTCCCTGAGCTGGTGCTCGCTGGAGCCGCCGAACTAATAAAGCACAAGCATGAGTATGGGGGCAGAATGATTCTGAAAGAATTGGAAGGCGTAGGGGGGATTGCAGGATGATTCTGAAGATTGGGTTGAGCTCAATTTTGTGTATTAAGGTTGTTTGATGTGTGATTTGGTGATGAACTTCGACTGTCTGTTGATGAAGCTAAAATTTGCGTTGTCGGTTTTAGGCATCCGACGGAGATGAGGAAGATGAAGGCTTGCTTGTCGCACGTGTGGTGTGAAGAAGAGTTTCAGACTCCTGGATCCGACAGAATGACGAGATGGGAATTGGGCTTGACAGGGTACTATGTTTTTGGCCTAGAAGGTTGTTGGGTTAATCTTAGGCAATTGGGCTTCGGACTTTGACCTGATTTAGGAAAGGGTTAGGTATGTTTTGTGTATAAAAAAAAGAAAAGTCACAGAGAGAGAATGGATATCACGCACAGCAGACGTAGTTTTGAGAAGAACCTCTGGCACAGTTCCCGAGGCGGAGAAAAAACTATGTTTTGGCACGATTTTCGAGGTGGAACCTTGGGAGAAAGATTGTAGCTTTGCAACAAGGGGTTTTTATGATTTTTATCACTCTCAATATGTTTTTTTTGTATTCAATAAGAACATGAGTAGCTAAATTCCTTTCTATTGGTTGAGGATGTAGTCTAAAATTGCAAGACATGTTATTTGATTAATTATGGAGTTGAACTTATACTTATTCATTATCGATTTTATTCTACTATGCGTATGAGTGTATGATTGGTGTATTACACTAAGATAGAATACCTTTTGATTCAAGTGGCCAATTGAGTTAGATTGTGTTTATATCTATTGCTAGAATTAGGTTTGGAGATACGAAATAGTTGAAGAACCTATTCATAAGTAGCACAATATGATTATTGAGGTGGTGATAGCTTTGAGAGTCATATGTAGGATATTACCTTTGTTGAATGAACCATTCATGGTGGTTCATTGCATTGATTAGCCTATTTCACAAAACTTAATGCTCTTAGAGATTTGAACTCGATTACTCGATGTGTCGAGTTATTCTCTACGTAGTATTCACACATTCATCGTTATGGTGTGTGATGACATTAGGAAATTCCGGCATATTTTCGTGATGATGTATTCTAGGGCTTTTGATGATGATAGATTAAGTCGATACTCCATATATTCATATGCATGATTAGCAATTGAAGATGAACCCTTAACCAATATTCTCCACTCTTGATTACTTCCAATTATTCTTTGCTTCAGTTTTATTTGCTTTTGTTTTATTTTATTTTTAGTATAACAACAACAAACAAGCCCCCCCCCCCCCCCCCCCAGGTTACTTTAGGATTCAATATTAAAATAACAACCATTACCTCCCTGTGAACGAACCTGTTCTTACTTCTATATTATATTATATATATTGTGAAGGTTTATGACTTAATTATATTTGTGCGATTCGACATGCATCAGTCATCAGTCTGCGTCGTCCGAACTTTAATCAATGGTTTCCGGTTTTACTTTTTTTATTTTGTTTTCTTTTTCTTTTAAATCCGTATATTTCTCTCTCTCTTTTTATTTCTTTTCTGTTATTATTTCACTCTTTCTCTCTCTCGTTTAAATTCTCATTTTGACTCGATTCAGATACCAACCATAGGTGAGGTTACTGGTCGATTAACTCTTGGAATTTTCCATCGTCTTTTAACTCTTCCTTCACTTGGCATATTCTTGCTACATTCAAACACAACAACTTTGGGCGATTTCCCAACAGAAGACGCACATTTCTTATCACTTCAGGCCACAATTTCTTCCATTGTTCAATCTGTTCTGAGTTCCAATATACTCTGTTGCGGGAATTTAATCGGTTCTTGTTGAATGTGAATTAAGTGCATGGAAGGAGATTAAGTGGTCTGAGAACATACACAACAAACTTAAATCTATTTAACATGCATAACGCATACATTTGACAGGATGCTTGACTGAAACAAGAGGACCGAACTAGGTTGTGTGCCTGTCTACAACTCTGTGTTGTTTAATATCAATGTTGTTTAGTATTCTGTTTAATGTTTTTTAAACTTTGAATTGTACACAAAGTGATTTGGAACGAAATTCAATGGAGAAATTAATCTTAGAATTGTTCTTTTTTTCTTGCAAATTTATTAAATTCAATGTTAACCATACAATATTACCCAAAAGAACAACAGTCTGCAATCAAATGCTATCCAAACGCACTAAACAACTCAAAACAACTGTAACATATTCTAGAATTAAATTTCAAACTTTCTCTACTGTAACTCTGTAAGGCACTGGCTAAATATGCATAGCTAGACTTCCATTAAATGGAGTATAATAGAGGTGTGAATGGTGATGAGTTTCGCCTTTTGAAGGGTGCTGGAACACTTTACTCCCACCTTTATGGATATCCTTGATATGTGTGGGCATTGTTGACAGTGAAACAAGTTCGGTTTATCGGCTGGAAGTATGACTCAGTTTATGGGTCCAGCAAGTGAATCAGCCTGAGAAATTCTTTTTACTGGCTTTGGATTATTGATACTGCACTTGAGAGTGCGGTAATGTCGTAGCTCAGAGAAAAGATGGCTTTTGATTTGGTCAAATTATAGATGAGATTAGTGTCGAAAGTGAATGAACACGGTACTAATTAAATTGGGTTCTTATTGGTGCAGGAATTGCTGCTGGCATGTACTCATGGCTCACTTATGGCTCGAGGGAGACTCGAGAGTCTCATGACTGGGTATTGATATATGCTTGATCTGCATACAAAGTTAGACTACCAGGATCATATTTCTCATCAGATCCCATGTCCTTGTAGGCCATGACACTCACCAATGCAAAATGTAATATGCCAATATGTCTTATACGGCCACCACCAGCACCTCAGGTCCTCAACCCACTATGTAAAAGAAACGGTCTTCCCAAACACCGCAAACTCGATAACTGTCCTTCACCGGTGCGAAAATATCATTCCAGTAGCATAGGCAACCAACATAGTTAACAGGATTGTCAGTGGAATAACATGTAATAATGCTTGTAAAAAGCAGCTCTCGTGTGGATTATCTCGACTCGAGCATAATCAGTACGATCATGATAAACTACACACAGAACTTTCTTCAAGGTATTGTCGTAAGAAACCCACAATCAATTAAGGAAAACTCTTCAGAACTCTCGTAGCAGAAGGAACAACGGATCATTGTTGAACCAATAGTATGTCTGTTACCAACCCAGTCAAGAAAGAGCACAACAATAGTAAGTCTGTTGCAAGGGTTTACTGGTTTGGTAACAGACTTACTATTGATTTGTTGCTAGGGTTTTTATGAAGGGGAGAATTTTCTTCTCCAGGAAAGATGAAAGAGAAATAATTAAACAGAGAGAGAGAATTATACGGATTTAATAGAAAAAGGAAAAAAAAAAAACCATTAATTAAAGTTCGGAGGATGCGGACCAATCAAAATGGCCGTATTCTAAATTAGACTGAATATATTAGTTTCCATGTCATTAATATACACGTATATCACCACATTGAATGTGTATAACAAATTTACCTATTAATCTTTATCTAATTTTCCTAACATAACAAATTGATTAGTCAGAGGAGTATCTCTATCTAAAAAATCCACTTTATTTTATCGAATGTTAACAGACAAAATATCAGGAGAAAGGATCTGCAAGATATTACACGTAAAACTAGTCGATTCAGTTTTTATCCCATGAGGTACACTTGAAAAAAATAAAAAAACTAACTTCCCTTTTTAACGGATCTCCATTTACACTACAATTCAATCCAGCGGGGCGTTACAATTTATCCCGCCCTTTGTAACTCAAATTTTCAACTTTTGTAAAATCTCATGTCTCCTTTCTCTTCCTAAATCTTATAATCTGTAGGAAACAAAACATTGTGTTTACGGTGTGATATCTCCCCATCAATATCAATTTCCAATCAGTTTTGCTCCAAGTTGCAGCATCTTGCTTTGTTCCATCATGTAAGTCTTTCTGTCCCACAAATTCTTCCATTACTCTTTCACTTGTCAATTAGGGTTTTTGTTAGTACACATGTAAATTTTAAGGGGCTTGTTTTATGTGAGGTATGTATGTAATTTTTTCATCTTGTTTTCCATTTAGAGTTGTTTGTTTCACCTTTGTTAACCCTCTGTACATTTATAGGTTGAAGTATCCGATTTGCCATGAACATGTTATCATATCTGGTTTATTTATGCCTTTTACGCGTGGTATATGCATGGAATGACGTTGTGTCCTTTGTTGCATGATGCTGTTCATTATTCGTGTTTGCATAGATTTGGAACTTTGATATGTATACATATTAGTAAAGAAGATTCTCTTTTGTTGTTTTCTTTTGGTTTGTGATTATGTTAGATCCTTGCAACAATAAACTGTAATTGTTAAATGTATCAAGGAGTATATGCAGTGAAATATAAACAACGCAAACAACCTAGAGGAACTATACGAGGGCAGAGCCAAACTGTGTTAAGTGCAATTTGTAGAACAGGTGGTTATTCCCTCGTAGTTCCTCTAAGTTGGGTGCGCTATTTATATTTCATTACATATACTCCCGATACATTTAACATTTAGAGTTTATTGTTGCAAGGATCTAACAGATTATTCTCTGTATACATATATGACCCTTTGTTGATAACTTAGAATTTTGCTACGACTCCATAAACATTTCTATAAGTGGTTAACGACAAGTTATGTCCGTCTCTATGTAGCTGAATGGATCCTAGAGTAATGGATAAATCTTGGATGCGTTTACACGATAGATTAGGAAAGGCTTATGAAGATGGAGTTGATGCATTTATGAAGTTTGCTGTCAACCATTGGGAGATTACAAATAATTGCACGGATTATGACGACCCAATTAGAATTCCATGTCCATGCAAGAAATGCTTAAACCGCTGGGATCGCAAGGTTAAAAAGGTTAAGTTCCATTTAGTAGTTAACGGAATAAACCCAAAGTATACCAAATGGACTGAGCACGGGGAAGAAGATGTACTGTCAGAAAGAAGCGGGCACTCTGAGGAAGATGGTGATTGTCCAATGGAAATTCCCACAGATACTGCAGACACGATCCACATGGTTGAACAACTTGCAGGCAATCTGCCAGACAAGAAACTAAAGGCGATACTCAATGATGCTAAAAAAAAACCTATATGGACAATGTTCCAAATTCACAAAGTTATCTTCAATGTGTGAGTTGTTCAACTTGAAGAGCAAATATGGAGCATCAGATAGTTTCTTCAATGAACTTCTACCTTTGCTGAAAGAAATGCTCCCTCCAGATAATGAATTGGTCCAAAATACATACGAGGCTAAGAGGTTAATGAAAGCAATTGGTTCATAGTATGAAAAGATACATGTTTGTATCAATAATTGCATTCTCTATAGGGACGAGTATGAGAAAGCGAAGCAGTGTCCAACTTGTGGGGAATCAAGATGGAAAGTGAACACTCATACGGGTGAGGTGTATGAGAACACTCCAGCAAAAGTATTGTGGTACTTCCCTATCATCCCAAGATTGAAAGCCTATTTTCTTTCAGAGAAAACATCGTCAGACTTCATATGGCACCACACCAGTCGCAAGAAAGACGTCGGTGTTATGCGTCATCCAGCAGACTCACTGGCATGGAAAGCGATAGACGAAAAATACCCTGAAATTGCTTCCGACCCAAGAAATCTGCGTCTAGGTGTTTCTGCTGATGAAGTTGACGTAAACAAAGGCATGCATAATCATCGCAGTGTATGGCCAGTTTTGACTGTGATATACAACCTTCCGTCGTGGTTGTGTATGAAAAGAAAGTTCATAATGTTGTCATTACTGATAGATGGTAGGCCTTGTAAGAACATCGACGTTATGTTAGAACCCTTTGTTAAGGATCTTAAGAAATTATTTGAAGGAGTTGAATGTTTTGATGCGCGTAACCAAGAGAATTTTACTCTACATGCAGTCGTTTTATGGACAATCAATGATTACCATGCTCTTGGTACACTATGCGGTTGTTCCTACAACGAAAGAAGAGCCTGCGTTGTGTGCGGGGTGAATACTTCATATGTCAGACTCAAACACTCTGGCAAAGAGGTCTATACCGATCACAGAAGATACCTACCGTTAGAACATCCATTCAGATTACATATGGGGTTCAATGGAAAAGTAGAAGATAGAGTAGCTCCAAAACCTAGGGCTAGGGAACAAATATACGCGGAGGTGAGCACTATACAGAACTCATGGGGAAAGGGATGGAAGGATACTAAAGTACAAATTGTGAGGACGCCTGGAAGAGGTGGAAAGATGAAATTGAAGCGAATTGCAAGGAAAGTTGCTTTACCAAAGCAGAGGTCGGTGAGGGGTGAGGAACCACCTTACTAGAAAAAGTTCAACATATGGTTCAAGATACTCCCCTATTGGAAGCATAATCTTGTCCACCACTGTTTAGATTTTATACACGTGGAGAAGAATGTGTGCGACAGTATTGGCGATATCTAGCAAAGAAATCAAGGTGGAAGAGCTACATAAACTGCAGGCTGATCTCTGCGAGACGTTTTTCTTACTCGAAAAATACTTTCCTCCATCCTTTTTCGATATTATGATTCATTTAACTGTGCATCTTACCAGGGAAGTTGAACTGTGTGGCCCTGTATGCTTTCGTTGGATGTATCCTTTTGAAAGGTGCATGAAGGTTATTAAAGGGCATGTGCTTACAAGAACAGGCCTGGAGGATCCATTGCTGAAGGGAATGTTGTCGAAGAGACGATTGAGATGTTCGGTGAGTATTAAAGGAGCATGAAGACAGTTGGAATTCCACCTGACCAGCATAACACATCTGGTGAAGATTATAATTCCCTCGAGGGAAAAGCAGCATCCCCTGGTAAACTGACGAGTGTCAGTCATGAATTGTGGAAAAAGGCGCATTTGTGTGTATTGCGGAATACTCAGGATGTTGAACCTTACATTGAGTAAGTTTTCGTTTCTAACTTCATCCTTTTTTTTTTTTTTTAAAGGTCCAAATTTGTTTGATGAGCATAACAGTTATCATTGTACCGTCCATACGACACATAGACTATTTGCGAAGTAAATTTCCCAATAAAAGTAATGCATTGTTGCAGAAACAACATTGTGACAACTTTGGCGAATGGTTAAAGACAGAGGTAGAGTTTGCAAAAAAGGTTATTTTTTCTTTGAAATCTTTCAGAAAAGTTGTAGGCTAATCCTTGTAATGAATTTCAGGTTGGGAGAGAGTTGGATGTCTCCAGAGGAAGTGTCACGGAGAGTTTAAGGTGGCTATCAAAATTCCCGGGACAGAATGTAACGATATACGATGCATATCAAGTCAATGGTTACCTATTTCGCACAAAATCTCGTGAAGGTTCAGTGTACCAGAATAACGGGGTCTATGTACAGGCAGCAGACACGAACATTAACAGATCGGGAGAAATAACCTTTGCACCAGGGGATTATTACGGGGTTTTACAAGATATTTGGGTGCTAACTTATCATGAAACGAAAATCACTCTTTTCAAGTGCGACTGGGTTGACAATAACAAAGGTGGGGGGGTCTCAACAGATAGGGGCTACACTTTGGTTGACCTTGATAAGTTGGACAAGAAGGGAGATCCATTCATTTTAGCCTCTCAAGCTAGGCAGGTATTTTATGTTAAAGACCAAGAGAACCGCAAAAAGTCTATCGTGTTTAAGGTACCTCCAAAAAATTACATAGATGCCTATGATAATGTCGATGAGGAATTCAGTACGGTAACAACTCCTCGAAATGATTTTCAATTGCCGCCTATACATCCACGTGATCTGGGCAAGGTATCATGGAAAATTACTCACGGAGTGACGTTCTGGGTAAAACTGTGCGAAAACCCAAAAACTCAAACCCAAAGCGCAAGGCGACCTAGGATTTGTTTTCCACCGATGCTAATTTTTTTTTTCTGTACTAAAATTTGTTAATGCATTAACAGATAACTTGTGTAACACTAAGTGACTAAGTCTATATTTTAATCATTTCAAGAAATTTCCTATATATTCATGTCTAGAGAGAAGTTTTTGTCCATTATATGGAGATGAATAAATGCTTGGAGTATTCCAGTAAGGTTATAAATTGTGACTAGACTTTGTAGTGATGCAGGATAATATGCATAGGAAAAGAAGAAGAGAGAGAGAGAGAGAGAGAGAGAGAGAGAGAGAGAAAGAATGCTTCACGCAACACAGATATATATATATATAGATGAGAGTGAACTTGGGTTTGTTTGTCTGAACATGCTGTCTAATATAAGATCAGTGGATGTTCATGGTTGCAGTTGCAGGGCAGTAACCTTTGTCCTTTCTCTTTTGCAGATTGTTATAAAGCTTCGGCTTTAGAGGATGATGGTTTTATTGTCTTTCTTTACAAATATTGCAGACACGTGTAGCTTACACGTCCATGATATACCCTTTCCAAAAATAAAGAGAAAAAAAAATACCTTCCTCGTTTTAAGGAAACTCCATTAACACCACGATTCAACCTACAATTTATCCTAAGAAGAAAACTGCTCGAATACCAAAAAAAAAAAAAACTGCTCAGAAAAATAAAATACAATTTCATCACCCAAGCTTCAAGAAGCCGATGTGGTCATCTCTCACGTCTTGAACTTCCTTTCATCTCTGGAAAACTAATATAGTTTATTTTGATCATCAACCAAGCATAACAAGCCCTTCTTTGCAATTATATTGGGCGTGTCTTTCAAATCTAGGGTAATTTGACTATTGATCAATTATTATCTAGCGCGTGAAAGAATCATTTAATTTCATCTTTATGCATTTTTTGGATTAACACTGCTTTAATATTTCGGATCCTATCTATTCTCTTGAGTTATCTTCAAATAAGGTCTTCCATTTATCTCTCTCTTAATGGAATCTTTCTAACATTTAGCGGTCGAAATCATTGAGTGTGAATGATGAAATTTCTTTTTTTGACTATGTAGGTTTGTATCTTTCGAAATGTTTCTTGTTGTAGGTTTATAGTTGATTAGTATGCTTTTTGTGTTTGTCAAGTGTGATTATTAGCATCTTTATGTGATTGTAGATGTTGTTATGAACTGTATTATGTTTTCATAATGTTTAGGTTAATTGAGGTACTTATACTAGGACGTATCATATTTGTTTGTAAATATCAGCATGAAGGAGTTAATTAGTGCAATAATGTTGTGTTATGGTTTTTCTGTTGTTTGATTGTGATTGTATATGAAGTTTCTTAAGTAATTACAGCAATGCTTTGTGATTTTAATTCACTGTCAAATTGTAGATTAAAGTTAGGTGTTGGTGAATTATATTTTGTTTGTAGGATGTCGGCGTTAGTGAATTAAGATTAAAGCAGTATTAGTTGACTAATTATGTCACGTTTGTTATATGTGTAACAGTATTCATTTGCTTGTAGGGTAACAACAGTGAATTAAAGAAATATATTGGTTTGGTATTTTATTCTAATTTTGTATGGACTGAATAGAGATTTTGAGATTAAACATGGGTGTATGGAAGAGTGGGAATGTTATGAACAGAGAATAAATTTCAAACATAGATGTACCTACTAGGAAACACAACTTAGTACAGTAAGTATCTCAAGAATGGACAAACTCTTGTACATTATTGAAGGGAGAGGTAATGTATCCAATTCGATAGTGAAGGGAGAAAAGAAATTAGGGTGTCAACTGCAAATTGAATTTGCACAAATTTAATTCACAGATGACACCTTAATTTTTTTTTCTCCCTTCTAGATAGCGGAACTAGAAACTCAGTTACTTACATTTCTCACCATTATTAAGAAAAGGGCCGTAATAAAACTCCATATGGTGTTTGATCATCCCGTACATGCAGACGTATTATTTGATCTTATATATATGGTCAAGGTAAATTGTGTATGTTTGAAAGTTTAAGTTATTGCTATTTATAAATCTGTGTTAGTCTATTCTTTTAGATATACAAACCATAGCCATATCATCAACGTGTATTTTATTGGTGCAACAGAAAAATGGCATCTTACGATGTGGTTGAGGATGAAGATCTTGTTAAAGTGTATATAATGGAAAGATACGAGCATGAAATTGATCATTTACGCCTGGACAAGATTTCCTTCATGCAGAAATTCAAAATGAAGATTGATGAAGAAGAGCGGAATCTAGCTCTTGTTTTTTTTCCAAAAAGGAATTCAAGATTTTCTAGATGATAATGATGATGAAACGGCTAAGATTTGGAGTGGTACGTTTCACAAGTTTGTATCGTTCAATAAAAATAAAAACGCTAGAAGCATCAGTGACATCAAAAATAGATTCGAAGTAATAGAAGGTATAGTGCGAAAGTTTATGGGCTATTTGTTGGTGTTTAACCGAACAAAACCCGGACTTACACAAAAACAACTTGTGAGTTTTCATTATGTTTTAACCTATTTTTCTTTTCTTTTTTCAAATATATATGCATATATGTATGCTATTTAACCTATAAATCATTTGATTTCAGCAAACTTATACTCGTTTGCAATACGAAAATCAGGAAGGAGAAGAGTTCTTGCACGAGAATTGTTACGAGTTTTTAAAGGAGGGAGTGGATAGATTTGATCATTTTGAAGACAACGCATTACCGTTACGGGAGTCGGCGTTTTCAAATGTCAATTTTAGCAAGCTTATTGTCGAGGGAGATTCAGACCATCATTAAGGATGCAATCTTACTGTCGAGGGATAATCAAAACATCATTAAGGACATTATAGATTTGATCTTAGTTGTTTTAGTAGTTGGTAACAAGAAGGCAATTTACTATGTTAGGTTTTATTTCGAACTTTAGGGTTACTAGGTTATGGCAATCTACTATGCTAGGTTTTATTTCAGCTTCTGTTTTGAATAACTTGAACTATGTTATTTCATTGCATTTTTAATAAATAATTTCCTATTAGGCAAGGCTATAATTCAGTTGGCCCAGTAAATAAAATAAGTACAGATGCTGGAGGCAATCTTTCATGAATGAATAAATAAAAACCAAATAAAGGATACCCGAAAATTAACAAGAGAAGGAATAGTACTAAGTATTACACGCACAAAACTTAAAAGGGCTATTTAACCGTTGGTACCCAACAAATGACCAATTGCGGACTTTGGTACCCAATACTTTGAATATTAAGGGATGGTACCTGAAACTCACGTTGACTGTTAAAAACCCATTGACCTAACAGTCCATTAACTAAATAATTACAATTAATAATAAATACTACAAATTATTTAACGGCGTTGACTCACAGTTAGAAAAACAAACATTAAAAAAAATTAAATTCATTACACCATCCTCAAAGTTTCTTCTGCACCCTCAAAGTTTCTTCTGCTCATGCCAACTGCATCACCGACACTATGGTCGCTTACAACTGCAACAACTTCGTCGGCAGGCCAAAGCAGTTAATTCACACTCCTCACCATTTACTTCACTAGAACAATTGATCTCTACCCTTCCTGACCCTTCATTTACATTCTCATTAGAATGAAACCATTACAATCTAATCTAATTCAAGTCAGTACGACTTCTCCTTTCCATGGGTTCATTAATTAAGTTTTTACTACTTCACAACAATCAGAGCCAAAATATCAAATACCCATATTCAAAATCAGCATTAAATTGAAAACTAAACAAAAAAAATGCAACTTTTTCATTTAGGTTAATCCAAATCCAATTTGACGCAATACAGATTATTATCTTCAGATTAATTTATGAAGATCAGAGATTAATAAAATTGAGAAATAAAAAACCTTGGAGGAAAATCGAAACTCAAGAACATGGGTAGAAGTGAATATCAATGATTGGGGAAAAATAATTTTGATATAAATCATTTAATTCTGATTGTGGAGATGATGATGATGAGATTTAGGCTTTGTATCGTAGAGAACGATTATTCTTCTCTAATCAGTAGAAGAAGTACATGATTACAATGAGGGATTTCGGTAGGAGTGGTGGTGGCGGTGGCGGCGAAGGAAGAAAACTCACGGGAGATCATTCTCAGATTTTTAGGTTTGAGTGGAGCAGAAAGCGGTCGTGGCCCGTGATTTTTTTTTAGAGAAATGAGGGGATAAAAAGACAGAAGGAAGAAGATTCATCATGGCCATAGAATATGGCATATGGAGATCAGTACACGTATCAAGTCTTAACCGGCCGTTAGGACTCCCTAAGTCATTGTTATAATGATAAGGATAACAAGGTAATAACACTAATTCTGTAATAGAAAGTCTAACTTAGTTAAGTCAATGCATTGACTTGACAGTCAACGTGAGTTTCAGGTACCATCCCTTAATATCCAAAGTATTGGGTACCAAAGTCCGCAATTGGTCATTTACTGGGTACCAACGGTTAAATAGCCCAACTTAAAACCATAAAAAAATACAAATAATTTGAAACGTATTGTATTGTTGAGGCCCCTAGATTGTCCTCCAAAATTCAAGAAGGAACAAAAGAAATTGAACCCTGTAGGTAACAAGAATTACAAGTATGGCGCACTTTATTTTACCTTCCTCGTTTAACGAAACCCTAGAGTCATGCGAAGCTCTTGGGCTGATAACTTACACGCCGATGTCTTCAACTATCATGTCTTGAATTTTCAATCATCCTTGTAATACTAACCAAATACTTTCTTTGTTCATTTACCAGGCAAAACAAGTTCTTCTTTTGCAACTGATTTTGGTTTGTCTTGCAAATCTAGGGTAATTCTTAAATCTTCTGATATCTCTGGAAAACTAAACATATACTTACTTTTTTCATCTTGCAAGCATAACAAGCTCTTCTTTTGCAACTGATTTTCGGTTGTATTTTTCAATTCTGTTGATTATAGCCTGTGAAAGATGAATATAGTTTCATATTCATGCACTCTTTGTTTTTAATATGTATGTTCTGATTATGCATCTGAATTTTGGGATGGTTGGTTACAACTCTACTGATTCTTGATTTATGGATGATTTTCGGTGCTTAACTGAAACATTCAGATTCATGTTAACTAGGTAGAATAATCTTTCTGTGCGTATTATTACTCTGTGCGAAATGAACTCAGAATGTTATTAGTAGCAGATCTACATTTCTGAACTTGTTCTAATAGGTTTGCACGTTTTCTCATCTTCACTTCTGACCTACTGAAATATTTGTTATTATAATTTGCAAATGGGTGATGAGGACAATTTCCGAATCTGACCAGGTACCTGATAATTTATGGGTGATTTCACAAACGATCCTAGAGTAATGGATAAATCTTGGATTGGCACCGATAGAATGGAAAATACCTATCGAGATGGAGTCGAGGCATTTCTAGAGTATGCGATCCTGCACACAGAAGAGCCGCTTATTTTATGTCCATGTCGGAAATGTTTAAACCGCTACAGACGCAGAGTGACAAAGGTACGACGCCATTTATACATGACGGGAATGGATCCAAAGTATACCGTATGGACTGAGCACAGAGAAATCCCCTTGCCCCACCACAATGATCTGCACAATGCACAAGTGCTGAATGTCCAATGGGAATTTCAGCGGATGCTACTGAATGTTTAGAAATGTACCAAATACTTGAGGATGCTGAGACACCCCTATCTAGATGACGTTCAAATTTGCTGTTGCTGGCAATGTGGAAGATACAGGTGTGTAGTTAATGGTTATGGTTATTTATTTCATTTTTGATCAATAAGTTAAATACGAGGGATCTTATCAATTCTTTTATCAAAAAAAGATATCTGACCAATTGTTAATCAAACTTTATGTTATTCTATAATAATAATCGAAAATAGCAACATCCGGTAAACAATAAAAAAAAACAAAAACAAAACAAATAATAACGTCCATGACCAGTTGGAAAGAAAGAAATACAAACTGAAATACATAAGAACATAAATAATATTGAAGTAATAATTTTCCTTAAGAGTAGCATTAATCCTCCAAAAAACGTACTTTATTAATGAGCCCCCCAGATTGTCCTCCAAAATCTTTCAATGAGACATTGCTCATCATGTGAGGAACAATTCCTATGCGTGTTTGCCAAGGACAAGGCCCCACCAGACTTCCTTCAAGGTTCCAGTTTCAGTATTGTAACAAGATAATTGATGGCAGTCCCATAACAAGATGTTCTTGAATACCTGTTCTCGTGACTTCCGAAGGCCAACGGCCTAAACGCTGGCCATATGATGTTTGGCTTTTCCAACAAAATGCTCACCTCGCGTTCCCAAGTGACCTCAGGATGTTTATTCTTGTTCTTGATCCAAAAATCAATCCTGAGCATTTCATTGGAAAAGTCATTATGTTTGCAGTAAATGCAGAGAGTACTTTCCAAACAGCATCATTCCAGCTTCTGGGTGATCATCCATATAAAACTCTTCAGGGACCTGATTGTATGGTGGTTTCGTATGTAACTGAAATTTCTCAGTATGCAAATCGAAGGATATTAATCTGTTTCCAGATCCATAAGTGTGGTCAGAATGATCGAACCAAAAAATACGCCCATTTGCATATAAACCAGATTCCATGAATACATACGGTACTTCTGTGATGACCCTCCATCCCCTCTTGTCGCCTAGAGTTAATATTTCCACTGAGCCTTCAGCATCAATTCTAATTACCTTATACTGATCGGTAACTTCACAATAGCTGAAACCTCATATTACATCTCTGCCATAAATCCGTGGTCCTCTACGTGGCCGCGAGTCTCTTTCTGGAAGAACGAGGGACTCACCTGTTGCTGGATTCATAAGTAATATAGGATCTTGTGCGCAGTCGTGAAAATCATATAGACACACAAGACCGTTGCAAGATCCAACTATTGGGTTTAAAGCAAACTTGCTACTTCCACTAACAGGGTGATTCTTGAAATTGTTCGCCATTGTTGAGTAGTCTTCTTCTCGTACTCGTTGTCTGTAGAAGAGGTGTGTAACATCATTTCCTCCATAGTACTCTGATGAAGCCAAGATAAGTAGACCAGTTTTTTTTTCCGTCAGTGATGGTCTTCCATTGTTTGCATACCAATTTGATGTGAGAAACACTCTCTGTTGTAGGAAGACGGACTAAAATCTTTGTAGTTAATTCCTCTGGTAATTTATCCATTGTTGTTAGTGTTGAATAATGGGATAAGGATATTTAGGATTATTGTGTAGAATACTGAACTTATATAGACATCCAATATACACGTCTGTTCAGACAAATGCATTGGTGCAGAACTGCATATGTTTGTACCCTTTCGGGAAAAGACTCCTCATTTTCTACCAAAATGTAACATAATTTCAAGAGATGCGTTTTTCCATCACAACATAGTTATATAGGGGCACTTAGAATGTCTTGAACTTTATATAGACATTCAATGGACGCAACCAATATACACGTCTGTTAAGTCAAATGCATGTACCCCTTCAGAAAAGAATACAACATTGCAGAAGATGAGAGTTCCATGACAAACGCGCTCATATTGGTCTGATGAGTCTGGTTAATGTGTAGGTTAAGCCCAACTGCAAAATACGTCTGTGATAGATCCTAGGCCTGATCAGATTTATCTTGGGCTGTAACCTAAATTAATCCCATCGTTGATGTGTAAGTTCTAAATGATCTTATGGACTAGAGGGCTTACCCGGATGCTTGAGCCTGGTTCATGCACCTAAATATTAGCTCGCGGACATGGTCCCCTGACCCGGTTCAGAGGTCCGTCCATTTTTTTTGTCACGTACCCTTAGATAAGATAGATCGCGTTGCAATATAACCATATTTAGGCAGATCAACTCTTATTGTCCTCGAGTGGCTATAGATGCTGGCTATGGACACCAACAAGTATGTAGAATTGGTGAGTGTCGAACTGAAACCTCCACATTGGACACGCAGAGTAAAAATTGATTTCTTCAAGTGTCTACTAACCTATATTTTGGCACTTTACATCATTTTTGTCCTAGAGTAGCTACAGATGTTGGCTATGGACACCCAACAATAATCTCGAATTGGAGAGTGTCGAATGAAAACCGACACGCTGAGAAAACAATTATTTCTTCAAGTGGCAATCTACCCATATTTTGGCACCTTACATCTTATTGTCCTGGTATGGCTATTGAGCTGTCTATG
>JAJJMA010154145.1:0-17313 GCA_023529015.1 Papaver nudicaule | reverse complement strand
AGTCGACTTGCAGAAGATACGCATGGGATCGAGATTCACACCTCTATGGTTAGCATCGACTTGGTATGCAGCAATTTCGTTTAGATACGCCGATGTCACTGTAGTACAGTGGTAAAGTTGATGTGTGATGATACCAGTGACCTGAGTTCAAAACTCGTCAACACCAAAATTCTTTACCGATCAAAAAAAAATTCGTTTAGATACATATCTATTTTTGCCAAAAAAAAATGGCTAATCAAATAAAATGGAAGTATCATTTTTTGTGGGACGAAGTGATATGACGAGTCACAATTCTTACCACTAACTAAAATAGAATGCCCTGTAGTGAAAAAAATTATGCTTAAAACTCACACCTTACGTATTTAGTACATTCAAAAAATATGAATGGGAAAATAGTTACGCTTGGGTTATCAAAACCTCCTAATAAAAGTCATTATGTTCTTTGCTCTAGTATTTCCCTCTTGGGAATGAAGCATTGACCTTTCTCCAAAATCAGATCAGTTTCAATTAATATTGATGTGCAAAGGGATATCAAATTTAACTCATATTGATGTGTAAAATAAATTGCTTAAATGAGATGGTGGAGGAATCTCAATTCACTTTCTCATAAGTCGGTGTCACCACAAAAAGCCTTAATTAATCTGGCCTATTGTAGTGGGATAAAATCTAGGAATTGTCATTAAGTAGTAAGGAGGAGGAGTGAGTAACTCTGGGGTTTTTAAGTAGCGGAAATTATAAGATTTTAGAAAGATCTTTGGATTGGAGTTTGTACTGTTTATGCAATAGGTTTCTCATTAGATTTTTCATTGGTATTTGAAAATTCAAGAATTAAACGATGCGTGGTGCCTCGATTATATGAAATTATGAGTGATTGTATCAAATGAAAATTTACGTCTCGAAGTAGATATTTTAAAATAATAAATGAGGGAGGTTATTTCCGTAAACTCGCTACTTTTTCTTATTTTTTTCTTATTTTTTTAGTAATTCTATAAACTCGATATTAGATAGGTGTGAATCTCACGAAGGAGCTATAGATTCTTATTGGATACTTATACTGTCAAAATTGAGATTAATTCGTTTATGGAAATTGATGATTTAGATTTTCCAAAGGAGATTATCTGTAATCGTTCTTACCCATATAAACTAAATTTCTATATTTGTAATCCGTCAAAAATGACAAAGGCTACTATAGAGGTTATCAAATTCTAAATACAAATTTAAAGATGATAATCGTTTTGTTTTATATAGTTTTGGTACCATGTGGAATTTATTAGCCCTTGTAACAGTTCTGCAAAGAAATATCAAGATACTACAACATCAGATGTTAACAGGCATGGAAAGTAACAACCATTTCCAGCTGTTGTTTCTACACAACAAAATTGGCCAACCACAAATAGGTCTGACCTAAAAAAGAATAAACATTTAACGCATGCACAAATTCTGTCTTTGCTAGTGTTGCATGCCTAGCCAAAATTGGCTGCAAACATTGAAGAATAATATATACCCATAATTTTTCAACTTCAATGTACTGTAATCAATCAGTTATCAGTCGTCATTTGAGATCATTTCATACACTCATCAATCATCATGATTGTTAGCTTGCCTAATAGAAGGGAATAACTAGCTGTCAATGCATACGATCTGGAATTTCTTCAAGTTATTTGTATTGTCAACTTCTTTGCTTTATCATCATTCTGAATATTATTCTTTTTGTTCTTTGGATTGCGGCGTCGTAATTGAACACACAATTTCTAGTCTACCAAGAAATAACGTCCATAAGTACTTACTTAGAATTGGAGTTGGAGAGACACATTTTTCTTATGTTCATGGAAAAGACTGATATCAATTTTTTTGCTGTTATGGGTATTGATCCATTATAATAGTCCCACATTAGCCACGGCAATTTAGAAGATCTTGGACATATAAGATTATACTGCAATTGGGTATTAGCCGTTTAGCCCCGATCGGTTTCGGGTCCAGTTGGGTCCTACTCATCGGGTAACTACATTGCTAATTGGTCCAATATTTAGATCCGGAATCGGACCCATTAACATCGGGCCCGGTTCGGTTCTGGGTAACCAGGTACCCATTGACAGCTCTAGTTGGATCATACGGTATGTCCTGACTGATACAAGAGAGACCCGGCTATCTAAAAAATCCAACTAAAAAATCCAACTCCATGCTAATCCTTAGGGGTGATGACAGATACAGGAGAGACCCATCGATCTAAAGTTCCAAACCCATGTTATTTTCGTTCGAAGTTCAGTAGAATCTATGATTCAAGGGGGGAAAAAAAAACAAACACAACTTTTTGTGTACGCTTGTACATGACCTCTCCAATTTTCACCCTTAAGCAAGACACTCGCGGAGTTGAACACTGGTAAGCCGAAAAAATTATATCCAACAAACAAGTGTTCATCAGATAACCGTGTTCTCTACACTGCCAATAGAGGTTACCAATTCATTTGAGGGTAAACCAAACTACAGGCAAATGATTTTTTGGCTTATATAAATTTTGGTAAACTCAAAAAATTAATGACAAGGATGAACTAATCTTGAGCCCCAAAAGCCAATGAAAGACGACATGTTTGTGTTAAAAGTCATTATAACGTGTAGTTAGATAACTGATTGACAATTAGTGAAGTTATGGCTCGACCACAACTTTGGTTCAATTCGACCGCTTGAGGCAAACGAAAACGATCTTTACGTGCCTGATGTGGTTTCTGATATCACTAGCTTACCTGTGCTAAGTGGGGCCCGCGAGGATATCTTTATCAATCCCACCCAAAAGCCCATGTGCGTTTGACATTATCTCGCTGTTCACTAGTTGGCGAAATCCAACGGTCAAGGATTGCCTCAGCCGTCTTCAACCATTCCCACTATGGTTTTCAAGGACAATCTTACTAAGAGATTCTAATTTTCTAAATAAACACAGAATATGTATAGAGTCGACTAATATTTTTGATCTAATAAAAATTGCATATCAAAATTTTCACGAATCTTTTTCTCATCTTACATATATCGTGCAAATGCGAAAGTTAATGATATGAGAATGGACTCCATTACTCAGAATTAGCACAGAGTCAATATATCTTGTTCAGTGCAAGTTTTTTTACACTATCAAAATATATGTAAGCAATTCCGGGTACTCGGATTGACAAAAGAGTTACACACATATTTTTATCTAATCTTATGAAATGCACGTCTTCAAAAAATGACCACGCGCATACGAGGGATTGCACCATAATTACTAGACCACCACGCACGTGCGCTCCACGTGCCAAAATGTTGTTATTAATGCACTGTGGACCCCTTTCCTGCTTTTCTCCCGAGTCCCCGTCATTTATTTTCTTCACCAAAATGTTTTTGTTCTAAATTACTTATCTGCCCTTGTTAAATTTGTATTAAACACCACAAACTGACATTGTAGGGGCAAATTAGAACCAGCTGGTAGAGGGCCAAAAAGAGTTTTTGGAGGGCTAAAGAGAAAAGGAGGGCCAAATCAGAAAAATTCCGCGGAAAAGAAAAAAAAATAAAAAATCGTATCTCGAGGAGAAGAAGGGACACGTGGCGAAGTGAGAAAGGGTGGTCGGTGGTTTTGATGCATCACACATCATCTAACTCGATGTACAACTACCCTAAGAAACTGCCTCGTGTACACAATTCGATGTGGACCGTTGATCTTACAAAATCACTCTATTATGTTGCGTCGCTTTACGCCGGAGCAAAATCACTGTACGGTTCACTGTGCTTTACTGTTCACTGTACTGTTCACTGTGTAATTTTAATTTGACAAATCTGTCCTCGAATTATTTTTAGTTTTCTCATTTGTGTATGGGCTTTTCTGTAAAAAGTACCCAAAAAAAACGTTTGCATAATAATAGTAGAGATTCCATAATTAGCCCCACACGCTTTTTATATGTCAATCCTGGCCGCCTGAATAACCAAATCACATTGGCACTGGGCCTATAAAGTAATGGACCAAGTTTTGGCACTAAACGACTAAAACACTGTAAACACAGGACAAAATAAAAAAATCTCCACTCCATTTGCATGGGCCCACAGATCCACTTGATTAATCTCATCCAGCTAGATTTAGAATCAATCCTGACCATACGATCATAATTCTGTGATTAATATTTTGGTATTTCTCAAATCAAATTGTGTGTGTTTGTTTGTAATTTGATGAGTTGGTGTGTCCTTAACCACTAACAAGCCAGGAATATTTTTTGCTTAATTTCACAATTTGATGATTTTTGTAATACCAAATCAATGGTGCACAACAAGATTATCAGATGATTAATGTTTTTTTTAATAAAAAATCAGATGATTTAATCAAATGTTGCAAATTATGCTTGATCTTTTACTATGTAATAATCAATAAGGTCCAACCATTTGGCACTTGAGAGTAAATGATTGGCAAAGTCAAAACTTGGGGTTCAGCTAATTTACAACACAAAAAGAACCAAAATTTGTTGCTTCAAAAGTCAATGAGATTTCTTCTTGGCCATGACCCATTCCCTTGTGCAGTCTGCATCCTGTTTCTTTAGGCTAAGTCTAATCGTGTTTCAATATCCACGAAAAATGTTCAAGCCACGTCACAACTAAGTCTAATCGTGTTTCAATATCCATTATAGAAATTCTACTTGGGCGCTCACTCATTGAGCGTGAGAAGGAATATTCGCATCAACGCTATATCATTGAGCGCGAGTTTACTTTTTTCCGGATAATTTCAGCCATCAGATCTGGAACATATGTTATTAGCCATCAGATCTAGTGAAAATATTCATTTGGGCGCTATATCATTGAGCGCGAGTTCACTTTTTGGGCGCTACATCATTGAGCGCCCAAGTAGAATTCAACATCCACTTCTACGAGAATCGTAGAAAGAGAAGTTGAATTCGGGCTTTAGGCGACACTTTTCGTAGAAGTTGAAGTGCCATTAGACTTAGCCTTAGGGTATGACTAGCTATTTTGAATTTGGCTATTCTAATTTGGTGACGGTTTAGACATTTTTCAAAGTTGGCCGGTTGAAAAGAGATTTCCCTAATCAGAAAAGAAAAGTGATACTCCCTCTGTCACAGTTTAACAGTCCTCATTACTATTTTCATTTGTCTCAAAAATATAACCAGCTTCTAATTATATCTGTATTTTTCCAACAAACTCGCAGATATACCCTTACAAAATATCTAGATAAAGTGGAAACAAATTCATAAATATATATTCTTATTACAATATTTATATTCTTTTTTCCTTTTATAGTTATCAAAAATAAAGTCATATATTTTCTCTTTATTATTTCCTACCTAAAAACATAAATTCATTTATTCTCTCTATATTTAATAGGGGTATACTCGGACATTCGAATAATCTCCTTATTTTTTTGACTTAGTCAAAGCGGTCAATTAAACTGAGACGGAGGGAGTATAAGAGGGGTCGGGGGTTAAAATCTTTAAATTGGTTGAACCTTGAAAATATGTGTTATTCCTAGAAAGAATTAAGATTAGCACGTGTTAGGATCCACGACTTGTAAAGGGGTACCAAAATTAGCACGGGTACCATTACGTATAAACTAAAAATATCATAGTCGATTCTGACCCAAGATTTACACGGGTACCATTACGTATAAAGCAAAAAGATCATAGCCGATTCTGACCATCGGATCATGCAAATGATATCTCCCTGCTAATTTTTTTGTGAAATTTCTTTGACTCATTATTATTTCACTTGAAAGTGTGAAGACTCCGAACTGTTAAAGTCTGCGGGCATCCAACTCAAAACCAATTGGCAATGAGTGGAGTGGCCCTTCCATATTATATTTAGGTTCATTAAGGTTGATCTAGGTGATGTGGGTCTATCTTCTGACACGAACTACTTAGTTTTTACCGGTAGGTCTCAAAGGAGCCTTGCGTCATCAAGGCATACCAAAAAGAATCAAGGCAGATTTGGGTTATTCGCCCATCCAGCTTGACGCGTTAAGGGATGTCTAAATGGGTGGGCGAAAAACCAGTTATACCCTTTCCCTTATACGTAAAATGTCTGTACTACCCTTTACTAAATGTTTTAACCTAAACCTACCGAATGAATTACTTCATTCTTCTCCTCCCCTTCTCCTCTTCCCATCCCCTTCCCCTTTTCTTCCACAACCATCATTCTCATCCTCTATCACCACCCAATTCTGCCCCTATCTTCTCTTTTACCACCATTCTCATCCCATATTCCCAATTCTATTTGGTGGCTTCTTAATTATTTGATTTCATCGTCGATTATTCGTCGTTAAGCGTCGATTCGATAACAATTCATCGTCGATATAATGGCTCCGAAAAAGAATAAAGGAAAGGAGACTGCACCCCCTCCTTCACCTAGTCCAAATACTTCTTCTTCTTCTACTCCCCCTTCAATTCGACGAGAATTTGCAGGCGAAGAAGACGACTCCGACCCAGAAATTCACAATTGGTTCGAAGGAGATGATAGAGAGAACGCTGTTTTGAACGAAGTGGTTCCACCAATGGTTTCAGTGAGGTAATTCTCAAGCTTTATGTATGAATTTAGCAATTAGGGTTTTCATTTTTCGCCCTGAAAAACTAGGGTTTATGTATGAACATCCTAACTCGGTAGCGTATAGAGCTACCGAGTAAGAAAATTTACAGAGTCGGTGGCTCTTTTTCTTACCGAGTGCTTATGGATTATACTCTCCTCGGCAGCTCTTTTGACTTACCGAGTATGATAAGTCATATCTGTAAAATTTTTAAGGTATAATCGGTAGCAACTTCTCCTGCCAAGTAACAATTTTTCTTACTCGGTAGTTCTTTTGGTTGCTGAGTATTTTTGTGCTGCCGAAGGGTTTAACAGCACTCGGTAACTCATTTATTTATCGAGCTACCGAGTATGCGTACTCGACAGCTATACCAATCTACCGAGGGTCAATTCTCCTTACTCGGTTTCTTTTTAGGTTGCCGAGTAAGTGTTTTGTGCCTTCCATTTTACACTACTCGGTAGTTACATGTACTACCGAGTGTTGCTAGACACTTGTACTTTGTTTTAGAACCTGATATCAAAGTTTTTCTTTTCTTTGTTTTGTACTTTGGTATACATTAGGGCCAAGGAAATTAGAACGAAGAGAAGACACGACCAGCCAGTACAATACAATCTAACTATCCAATATCTCCGGAAAGTCTACCAGCACGAACTAAAGGGGGTCAGAAATTAACCGCTAAACACCGCAAAGAAAAAGAACAGGAGGCTGCTGCTGCTAAGGCTCCTAAAAAGGTTGCTAGGGCTGCTGCTGCAGAGAGATGGAATCAAGATATGGGTGTTCCAAGTACAGGGACTTCAGGTGCTGAAGGTAACTCTATTAGAGGTGTTTCTAGTGGAGGTGGTGCAGGTAGAGGTGGAGCTAGTAGAAAACAAGCTAGGGCTGCTCCTGCACCTACAACTCAGATTGAACAAGAAGAAGAACCTGCTGGTCAAGTACAAGATAATGCTGATAAGAAAAGTAAGGACCACTTGAAATTCAAAATGATCGCAGGTCACGATGACGAAAAACCTCCTGGAACCCCTAACGATAGTGGTGAATTGCTTTTTGGTTACAAAAGCTCTTGGGCGCAATCAATCTATTGTGCCGAGGTAAGAGGTTCAACCATTTTGTTTTTTTTTAGTTATTTGGTTACCTATTGTTGCATACATATAGTCATGTTTATGTTGTTATCCTAGGATCATGTGGAAGCAATTCGAATTCTGAAACCTGTATCTTCGGCGGGGAAAATGAAGTTGTGGCCTAAAGAAGATCTTTGTTCCGGAGCTCTTGCGCATGTGGAGGCCTCGGGGTTGTTGCCAGCTGTTGAAAACTCCATGATAGACCATGATAGGGTCTTCATATCAGCCCTCCTCGAGCGTTTTTATGGCGAGACCGACACTATGCATATGCCATGTGGAGAAATGGCAATCACTCCAGAAGATGCACACGTTATCACTAAACTCTCGCCTGAGGGCAAGGCGGTTGCAGACGGCTACGACCCTTGTGTTGATTGGAAAGAGCTCAAACGTCTCGTTTTTGACTGCCTTGGTTGGAGCCCGGATAAGTATGAGGAGGAGTGGAAAAAGTGTGCCTCATACAGGAATAGACAGCTCGACCTTAAATCACTAAGGGAGCAGTTTAGCGGAACTGCAGCGCGGGAACAAAAGGGGTTGGAGATATCTAAAGAAACTTGCAGGCATACGGCTACGGCGTACTTGCTCTATCTCATTGGGTGTGTCATCTTCCCCAACAAGACAGGTAGTAAGGTCGATGTCAACCATTTACAGTTGCTGGAGCATCTTGACAAGGTCAAGACCTACGCTTGGGGAAGTGCATGCCTTGCATTCCTTCTGAAGGAGATGAGGACTGTCTCGAGGCAAAATACTGTTCAAATTGGAGGAAATGTTGCTATACTTCAGGTAATTTTATCACCATAAACCTCGATTCCCAATTTTGTATTTTGCTTGCAACTTCTAACATTTTGTGTAATATACCTAGGTTTGGGGTTACGAACATTTCCCGGAAATCAAGCGAGCAACTAAAGATGATAAATGGAAATCGACTGAAGGTTATGGGAAGAGGTGGATATTCACTAGAGGTCAAACTCAGGCGAGAAAACACATCCAAGCACAAGAATTGATTGACCTCCGGATTCAGTTCGACAACATTATGGTTGATGACATTACCTTTAATCCATGGAAGGATAATGCGGATATATCCCGTGTCCCGCTGAGATGGTTTTTCGGGGGTTTGTGGCACCCTCTTGACTATGTGATGTATAATCCAACTCGTGTAATGCGTCAACTAGGGAGGGTCCAAGGAGAACCTTGGAGTATGTTGTTTGCCGATGGGTGGAACAAAGTTGATATTGGTAGATGCGGATGGTCAGGAGATGCAATCATGGTTGAACAAGTCAAAGCTCCAACCATAAAAGAGTAGTGGAATGTGAGAAATCTTTTTATGGTTAATACTGGCGAATGGGTTGTGGGACAGGCTGATGTGGTGCCAGAATACATGGAATGGTACCGGAATGTTTCTCACCCCTTTGTGATTCGTTCCGATGGGAATCAGCCAATCTCAACTACATTACCTCCAAAAAAGGGTGGCGGCACAACTACCTGCGGGTCTCTCCTTAAAGGATTGCCCAAAGCTATGGTTGCGAGAGTGGTACGTATTCTTGTTAAATTACCTCCAAAAAAGGGTGGTGGCACAACTACCGAGTTCCTAAGTTCAGTTAGAAGATACACTACTCGGTTACATTTTGTTGCTACCGAGTATGTATTGCATACCATAAAAGTTGGAATGACCCTCGGTTCTACAAGGAATATAAGTTACACTACTGGTTTAGACAAATAAAATTTCATTAACTAACAACTTAATGGATTACATTGAAATTAAATCAACAAACATTCCAGCGAATGAGGAAACTCTTTAGTTCGGCATAATGTGGTTCGTACTCGAAATCTTGACCTTTCCCTTGTTTCCATACCTTCAAAGTCGCAGTATATACTTCATCCTCCGTAACATCTTTCCCAAGTTGAGCTCCGACCGAGCGACGAAAGTGCATAAAATCACGTGCATTTTGGTGTATGATCCACCATCGATCTGACAGGCCTCTTGCATCTCGCACGTATTGTTTTGATTGAAGGTCGAAGTCTTCTTCGATATAATTCCAAATGGAGTTCCAGTTGATGTCTTTGCACGATTTCGATATAACATACTTCGATATATTGTTTTGTTTACCACGATTTTTTTGTAATTCATAATAACATAACGTCTTTACAAAGACGTAGATCTTCTTCCAACGTAAACGGAGCAAAACTAGCTTTCTTTCGTGTTGATGGAGGAGGAGATAATGGTTTTTGAGATGGAGTACACTCATAAAAGTATTCATGAACTAGCTTATGATTAAAGTTTCGATAACGTGTACGATGAGGAGGAGATGATGGAGGAGTA
The DNA here is from genome assembly GCA_023529015.1 of Papaver nudicaule. Taxonomy (NCBI): domain Eukaryota; kingdom Viridiplantae; phylum Streptophyta; class Magnoliopsida; order Ranunculales; family Papaveraceae; genus Papaver; species Papaver nudicaule. The sequence goes on along the minus strand of JAJJMA010154145.1, from coordinate 7,340 downwards.
CCGACTAAAACGAAGTTTGGTTGGGGAGATGATGGAGGAGTACCGACTAAAACGAAGTTTGGTTGGGGAGATGATGGAGGAGTACCGACTAAAACGAAGTTTGGTTGGGGAGATGCTGGAGGAGGTGTTGAGCTAGGTTCCTTCGGTTTCCGTAACAAAGAAAGTATTTGTTGTGGTGATCGAATGACCCTTTTGTTATTTGAAGATGAACTTGCCATTGTGGAAGAAGGCAAGATAGGATGGCTTTCAATTTTTTTTTAAGGAAATGGGTTTGGGGAAGATTGAATTTATAGCAACTACTCGGTGGCTTTGGTTGAATGCCCAACGGATATATATTTTGAAAAAAAAGTACACATTTTCAGAACGGCTACCGTACTCGGTAGCTCGATTAGTAGTATACGCTACCGAATATAAAGATTCAGAAATTTAGGTACATTCGGTGGACAAATACGCTACCGAATAGGAAGATTCAAATTTTTGGGGAAATTTTTAGGCACTTTTACCCAAAAATAGTGTCGTTTGGGGATATCTCTATAAAAGAAAAACCTTCTTCCCAACAATAGCCACACCAATAACCCAACTTTGTAAGCTCAAACCACTTATATGAAATGGAAAATCCACCAATGACAAACATTGCACAATGGGATGACGAGGAGGATGGGTCGTTGGTAGCTGCGTTCATCATTTTTTACAATAAGCATCCAAATGCTGGTTACGTCTCGTTTTGGAAGGGTGTAGGAATTCATTATCACAGCATCACCGGGAATACCAAAGAACGCACGTGGGAGAAACTAGCAAATAGATTTGACTACATCAAAGGCCGTATGAGAGAGCATTGTATAATATGTCAACTGATAGGTTCTCCATTTCAAGACGAACACACTTCGGAAGAAGATGTGAGTATTATCTTTTCGTTTTCTATCTTGATCCAATCATGGTGTATTTGCACACTAAAGTTTTGTTTTTAACAATTTCAGAAATTAGCTTTCAAGACGCTATGGAGGCAGCAGAACGGGGCTCGCAGATTTCGACATGGATGGATTCTGAAGATGCTGCTAAAGCACTCAACGAAATTCATCACCGATTGGCTATTAGTCAATGATCCACACGCCACTTACTAGTTCTGTTTACATGCTAATCGGTAACACTATGGAGTTACCGAATTAAAATTCGGCAGTATATATGTTTTTACTGCCTACCGAATATATTTACTTTCAAATTTTGTACTTTATAGCTATTCGGTAACTATATGTAGCTACCGAATGTACCTCGTAAGTCTCAACCACAACGGTAATTTAATGACAAATGTATCCGTTGGGGCTGGTGCCTCTATTTAAGATTAGTTTCTGCACCTGTTTTTTCCACTCAACCAAAACTGATCTTTCCCTCTCAAAACCAAAACTTATCTTCAAGAAAAATGGGTGATTATATTTGTTTCACCAATTAAGACGAGCTTATGGTTATCAAATCGTTTATTCCAGTGTACCTTGAACGACCAGCAGAACGCCACTCAATGTTTTGGAAGAGAGTTAAAGAAATCCACGTTGAATTAGATGGGAATCCAAAAGGCCGTAAATGGAGGGACTTAAGCGACGCATTCGACCACCTAAAGATGATCTTCAAAGATTATATTCGGATTCAAAAATGGGTTAGACGATCTCATGGCTCTCGTTCCATCCAAGACCAAGTGAGTATTTTTACACTTCCAATGTTCATACAATCTTGAAGGTTGTAACTAACTTCTATTTATCTTGTGGTTCAAGGTGGCACAAACCAATGTACTTTGGGACATACGACATGGAGGCGAATTCAAGCATTTACAACATTATATGTATCTTAAGACGTATGCTCCGACATATCTCCGAGTACTGAGTTCTGAGGTTAGAAGGTCTGGTTAGAAGTAGGGATTGAGAAGATGAAACTTCCGATGAATTGTAGTGAAATAAGGTTGTATTTCCCTTAGGTGATGCACCATTCGGTAAATCGGGTTAGTAAACGAGCTACCGAATATGTACTCGGTAGTTAAATTATACTTACCGAATATCTGTACCAATATCCTGTACCAAAAATCAATATAAATCGGTAACCCAATGATCTACCGAGTATACATTCGGTAGCTTTCATTGTCTACCGAGTATGCTTTCCTTAAATTTGTTTATACTGACAGAATACGTATGAGCTACCGACTGGTATATAATTAGCATTATGGAGCTACCGAATATAAGAACAGAAATCCAAACAAGTGCATTTACCATAATATGTTCCAAGTACAAGTTTCATTTAACCCAAAAAGCTTGCTCTAATCAAGATATATTGTCAATAAAAGGCCCAAAATTCATCCACACTAAGATACATACCTTATTCCACATCAGTCGTGCCGCTCGGAAGGGGATGTTGAACCTTCCAATCTTCTATGTTGGACGCATACTTCTCAATCCAAGCACTACAGTGGTTGTCTGGAAAATGGGTTGAATACCCTGCCATGGGAGGTAGGGGACAATCTTCTTTTAACCTCAAACCAATGAAATGGTCGGGGCCTATAAACGCTATGACGACTCTTCTACCCACGTTTTCCTCCGTACAAACCGATCTTGTAGGTACAAAAGTCGAACAATGACCTATCCCAATCGAAAAATAATGGACAACACAATCGAATGAGTCCGCAATTAGATATCCACACCATGGCATACGCATCCAATACTTGGGAACAACCGTCTTCATATTCTTTCGGCCATTAATACGGGCAAGATCATCGTTGAATTGTTTCAATTTATCCCTACGATTACCTTCCAAATTCATTCCAATATAGAATTCCTTGTCCTTGAGGAGTTGCTCTCCCATCTGCTTCCTTGTATATCCCACTGGAGTGAGGTTGTCGACAAAAACTTTTTGGCGTATTCCAAGTTGCTCCACAACGACGTGAAAACCACAATTTCCATCACGTGGAACATCATCGATTGCTAAAACAAACTTCCGTACACATTCCGGAAGTTCTTCTAAATAATGTTGAGAGAGAATGGGAGGACGTCCCGTAGTTGTTACCAACACATCACCAACACTCTCCCTTGTCGACGACCTTGGTTTCACTTGCCTTGAACATTCTCCCTTGTCAACAATGGGTCGTCCCCTTTTTTTTGGAACCGGATCCGGTGCAAAGTCAGCTTCTGTGTGCTCATGCAGAGAAGGATCACACTCAGAAGAATTCTGCTGCTTTGTGGCCGAAATCTTCATATCCTTCAACTCCAGTATTTATAGTTTTCTTGGTTTAAGGGTTGGCAGTCTTCCTGGTGGCTTTTGCTTCATTGGTTCTTTATCTAAATTTAAGAAGGGGTGCATTGCCACCTCCAAGTCGTCGTGGAGGTTCTGCTTTTGAGAAAAATCGTTCTCGTCGTACATTGTAGCGATCCGATGACACAATGGCGTTTCCATAAAAGCAACTTGGGGGTTCTTTGAGGGATTTGGAGTGAAAGATAGTTGCTTCCAAAACGGATCAATGTCATTCATATCAATTCTGTGTACGTACCTACCAAGCTTATGCGGACAAGGTAGTCCGATCCCCGACATCGTCTTACAATTGTAATTATCATCCGGCACACCGTGCTCCATATACCACTTAAAGTCTTTCATCATGTGATTTATGGCCCATGTCGACACTCTAGAAGTTAAACCACGAAGAAGTGGATGACCTTTGTACTTTTTAAAATATCTTTGCCTACTCCACTCCATTTTTGCCTTTATTTTGGTCAAATCACGCTTGGTGAACTCGTGAATGCCATGTTGGAGCGACACAACCCCATTTTGACCTCCTTGAAGAATTCTTTTCAGTCTCCCATGTTGACCCTCCACCAAACTTGTTGCCTCGTTCTTATAGTTTTTATAATTATATGTCCATGCACGGACAAACATCTCCTTTAGCGGCAACCACTATTTTTGGCAATACTCTACTGCCAACTTGTGTTTTGGGTTCTGACTCCACTCGAATATCCAAGCCTCCAGGTTCAGCTCATACTCCGCCTCGGTCATAGACCAAACAATCTTATCCCATCCTTTTTGAAATAGCAAAAATAATCGGTGGCCATCCTTAAACTCCTCAAACTTTTTTTCCTCTTCCTCTCGTTGTGCATCGGTGAGTTTACTAAGACGTTCCCGTTCCTCTAATTCAATGTCCGCACCTTTTGGACGCCTTTTCGGTTGAATATGCTTTCTGCAACGCGCTCTGATGTTACACTGGATGTGCCAAGTGCAAAGAATATTGTGGGAACCAGGAAATACTTCTTGGATGGCATTCATCAAGGCTTGTTCGTTGTGCGTAACGAAAACGTTTGGAATTTCACCCGGATTGTAAAGACTCTTCACCTTGTTCAACATCCAAACATAACTTGGTTCGATCTCCCTATCCATCAAACCCCAAGCCACGGTGAAACTTTGTTTGTCCGATGTGTGGCAAGCAATATTGATCAACGGCATGTTGTATTTATTGGTTTTGTAGGTGCAGTCAATCAACAAAAATTGGTGGAAGCATCTTGTAAGTTTAATCATATCCGGATACGCCAAAAAAATACGTTTCACTTCCCCGTTAATGGTTTGTCTTCTCATTGTGTAGTTGTGTTGCTCGCATAACCAAGCCGATTGAGACATAATCAATCGACCATCCCAATCAAGCTTTCTAAACATGGCTTGCGCGGCTTTAACTGTATTCAAAGTAGACAAGTTGTTGGGGTCTTGCTCCCTTATCATAGTGAGGATTTGATTCCCGGTACTTGTGCCCATCATCGCCCTTACAAGATCCATTTGAGGTGGAGTCAACTTAGCATAAGCAACGTGCCCAACAAGACTTTCCGGAGGATCATGGTTGTGATAACCATTCATTACTTTCATTCTCCACAATTCATCACGTCCTAGATTATAAAGAAGCTTGAACGGACAATCGGTCTTCTTTGAATGAGTATTGTAGATCATGTCGGTCTTCTTTATAGGCTTATAACCCTTTGCATTATGCCTCTCATCCTTCCTACCGCACTCACAAATCATTTCAAACCTATTCCACCTTGATTGTCGACCGGTAACCGCTACGCACATGATCTCTTTTGCACGCACCTCAAGCCAAGCCTGTGCATCTTTCTTCTCTTTCCATGTCTAGACGAGAAAGTCACAACAATTAGAAAACCAAACCAAACGGGATAAAATCATAGATAAATACAAGTGTAGGAGGCATACCAAGTCAGTTAGATAGTGTGAGGAGGTATCGGGTCGCAAATATGAATCATATTCAACAACATCATCCTCGGGAAGGCCCCCAAAGGGTACAAGCTACAAAGAAGATTGAAAACATTAGTCAACTAAATTGGAAAACTAACAACAATCGGTAGCTCGATGAAATATATGAACTGCCGAGTAGTACTGGAAAGAATCACTCGGTAGCTAATTAAGCCACCGAATATAGATGAGGTTTGGCCAATATTCTGTACCAAAAACCAATATGAATCGGTAACCATTTGAGCCACCGAGTATACATTCGGTAGCTTAGAAGTCTACCGAGTATACATTCGGTAGCTTAGAAGAGATTTCAAGCAACCGAATGGTTACTTTATTGTGCATGTACGGATGGTGGTTGGGATATTCGGTGGCTCCATTAATGGTCTGGATCTACCGAATATTCTAACTGCAACATTCAAAGCATGCAAACTTTGATTTTTCATACGTCAATCAACCATTACAAGCTAATGGGTTTCAAATTAGAGAACTACCTGATCATTTGGAGTCGAGTTCACTTCCTTTCCCTTCTTTGATTCTTGATTTTCTTCCAAACACTCTTGTTCATGGCTTTTCTCTAGAATGGTAGAGTTCCAACAATCCATGGCTTCTTTAACGTAAGAGGAATTCGTAGCATGATCATCTTCAAGAGAAGAAGATTCACCCCGCTCAATCTCACTCAAAACAACCATCTCAACAAAAAAAAAAAAACTTCTTCTTCTTTTTCTTCTTCTTCTTCTAACTCTCTCTCAAAATAACAAAAATAAAACAACCTAAGCTAATCGGTGGCTAAGTAGATTAATTTGTAGTTAGGTTAGCTTAATCGGTAACTATTTTTGAGTTAATCGGTAGCTTAATATGTGTGGGGGTATTTTAGACACTGAGATAAGGGATAGCCTAATTACACCCGGGTGATCGAGTTTTGAAAAATTTTCGAAATCTGCCGTGATTCTTTTTAGTATGCCTTGATGACGCCAGGCAAAGGAGGAACCTTTTTTTTCTTTTTTCAGCAAATGTACTTTTTATTGATTAAGATACGACATTGTGGTGCTCAAAAAGTATAGAAATAACCCACAAACAAGGTATAGAGGGCTAAAAGACTAAGTGCTATGGCATATATCTGTAGTTGGGCGGATAATGAGTATCCGCTCATATTTTTTTTCACCGTTGAAGTCAAATCCACAGTAAAAAAAAAAGTCAAGCTTTTGTTGTTGTTTCCAGATGAACAAACACTACTTGTAAATATTCTTCAACGTAGGACCTAGAAATCCATCTACTCTGCTATTCAAACACAAAATTGTTGCTTACAATCCAGAAATATGTAATCATATATTAGATAAATATGTAATCATATTATATTAGATAAAAATGAAATCACAATTCTTTATGATGATAGATGTGGATCAGATGGAGGACAAAGACTTGTTACCAATACGGATGCTTTGTAACTAAAATCAAATGTCTTGAGTAATGAACAAGATATGCATTTTTTGACAAAAGAGATAGATCACAGTTTTTTATGATGGCAATACAAATGGTTTGGATTTCAATCTATATCTTTGATAAATTACAAGAATAATCAAATTTTGAGTTTTTTTGGTCATAATAAAGGGATTGTACAGACAAATCAATTTGTTGCCGAAAGTAACAAACAAACTCATAAGTTAGGGTTTGATGATAGTGCAGATTTCCATGATCGAATTCAACTGATAAAATTGTGTTAGAATTTAGAAGAGATGATGGAGAAATGCATGTACACAATTTTTAAGTTTGGGCTTTATATGGAACTGTAACTCCTTTCCTTTTTGACAAGCAAACCTTAGATTAATAAGGTGATTGATATTTAGTTTAACATCATTTGTGATTACACCGAAAATAAATAAGGTGGAGGTTGAGCGATAACAAAAGGTGCATTAGCATTGAGTTCGTAAAAAAATTTAGCTGCAACAATGCGCTTCCTTAATTCGCTAAATGACTCAGAACGTGTGACTGAAAAGTTGTTTGTTATCTTTCATGGATATTCTTTATGCGCTCAAAATATCTCTTTATGGTTATAGTGGAGATTTTAAGTGGAAGTTCTTCAAGAT